>CABFOW010001674.1:43121-103406 GCA_902141385.1 Timema californicum
TTTGTTTTACCCAGTAAATAAGTTCTCAAATTTGGTGATTGTTCAAAATTAGGTTGATGTACTATTGAATGCATGGTAGTACCGTATAGGGAAAATGTCCTGCCTTAGTACTTTAATGACTTCTGGCCCTTAGCCATCATCCAGCTGGATCCACCAGCCTACTATTCAACTGTATTAGTAACACTAAACCTTGTCGAGTGAGACTGTGTAAATGTTATACTGTAAAATTGTTCTATATTTGCTTTAACTAATCCTTATATTACTCTCCCTTTAGAAATTCTACTGCCTCTTGACTGGTCACTGTGTTGCCCAGGTCACTGCCAGTAATCAAGTAATCACTCAAGGATATTTAACTAGAGAAGAGAGTTAATACGCTATCATTTTCTGCCTTTTGTAAAACTTGTAAAATGTAACCATTTTTCTATGTCTACTAAATAAATCTATTGTGAAATTGAAATGTTAAGTTTTCTAATTTATATAGTAGTTAGAAAATTTGGTGCAAAAGGTTGAGAAGGGCTCCCCTTGTAGCGGCAACTAATTATGTCAGTAGACCTTACTGCCAAGGGGAGCCGACCTTCCTCAAAAGTTGGATATGAGCGCACCCTAATAGATCGGCATACTTTGTTTAGTGGCTACCACATACCTAACAAGATTTTTCATTTTGTTAAAGACGTTGGCTGATACATTTTCTACGTCGAGATACTCTCGTTTTTCTTCAAGACTTATCCAATTATTTTAATCGAACGAATGCAATCGAGATGTTCCAAGTTTGAAAGTCGTAAGGACGCTAACACCAGACTTGTCAAATAGATAACAATAAAACGATACCTAACAGCGACTGCAGTTTTCTTCTCACACTCACGTATTGGTCACAGTGCTCGGTGGTTGAGCGCATCAGTGTCACTAACGTCAGGTATGCTGTATTAGACCAGATATGTTACAAACACATAATTTTATCCTGTGGTTTAATCATCTAAATTTCTTAAAGATTGGAAATTTTCATCTCCTAATCCCGTTGGGCTGTACTTTTAGGGCCCATTTCCACGAACGTGTTTAGCAGTGCTGATAACGCCCGTAGCGGCGCGGCTGCCGCGCTACTGATGCAATTCCAGGTTTCTTCTAAGATCTCAACAATAAAATGGACCTCAAGGACGAAGTACTTTCTTTAATTACATGTAAATATGGCATCATTGTTCATAGGTCCATCCTATGTCTTCAACAAGACTTAAAACAGGAATCCATTTTTTTTAAACAAGAAAAACTGAAAACACATATTCCAATTACTTTTTGCATTTGGATAGAATACTTGAGAAAGTTAATACATAATAATCTTGTATGCCTAAGATCCGGTATTCTCTCCATTTCAACAATAAACAGCTCCACATCTAAACTTTTAAAGAATTGTTGGCATAACATTTTAAAATAATATATAATCCTGCAATTGCTAACCTAGCAACACGACCATTAAAAACAATGTATCGCCAAGCAGCTCTGCTAACAGCAGCTCGCGGAAATGGGCCTTTAAGTTTCAAAGTTGAAATTTTAATCCTCTCCAGGTGAATTCTGATTCACCCCGTCAAGGGGGGATGTAGAGGATGCGAGAAAAGGTCGGTGGTTTTTACATTTTTAATAACAAAACCTGTTTTGATCAAAAGAAATAAAATATTGTTAGGTACAAACAGAGTGTTTAATTTTCTACGGTGACCACAATAATTTTTGAATATCCGTCAAGGGTGTCCTGGAATTTAATGACAATTTTTTATCTTCATTTAAAAAGTTTGTCATCCAATGCCGCTATGTTCATGACAGATATTCGATAACTTTTGATATCATTATGTTAAAAAAATAAAGCTCTATGTTTGTACTGATGCAATATTTTATTTATTTTTACCAAACAAATGTCTTGCTATAAAAACTGTAGACCCACTGGCCTTTTCTCACGTTCCCTACATCCCCACCTTAATCTAAATCAGGTTGTAGTTATGTTAAAAACGTTTTTTTTAAAGCCTCTTTCACCCTGTTTTTATAATTTGAAATATCAGGTTAAACCCTGACTTAGTCTAGTAGTGTAATTAACCGTATTTTTTTGAAATCAAATTAACATGATAGTATTTATTTTAATATTTCAGGAAACAAATTAGAATAGTTAAAACTATTTTGTTCGGATATATTTCAAGTGGCATTGCAGCGAAGAACAAGAAAGAGTAAAACACAAGACTCAAAATATTTCAATAGCTCAATATAAAATAGATTAATAATACATGAGGTTGTTTTGAAAGCATGAATTTGTTTCTAGGAATCGTAAAACTATATAAAGAGATCGGTTGACTCCTATACTTATCGAACCCGAATATACCATTTTCTTTCAAATCTCAAATTCAAATTTGAATCCTTGAATCTTTAAAAATAAAATAAAATTAGCTAAAGATAAAAATATTTAAAATTGAATATAAGATAAGTGGTTTGAGACTTGGAGGCTGCTGATAAACAATATCTTGTCTGTCATATCTATTACGTAGTAAACAACAAAGAAAACACTATTTTTTATTAACTTAATTAGGCCTATATTAATACAATGCTGTCCTTTTTTTGTTTTTTTGCTACCCTCCAAACCCCGCAAGTCTTTAAAATTCATTCTACCTATTGCTTAAATTTTAGTGATATCCTTAGTAATTTGTTGGTAAGAAGAATGGTATGATTGATAGTAAGGGAGGAATACCTGAAATTAATATTTAGTCAATTTGAAATTTATAAGTATATTCTACGTTTGTTGTACAGTAAAATAAATATATATTTATATATATAATAGTGTTAAATGTTACAATTTTATTGATGTAATAAAGTCAAAAAAAGGTAAGTTTCAAATACATCATTAAAAATTATGTTGTCATAATTGAATGGATGAGACAAGTAACATTAATTTAATTAATTTTTATTTAGTTAGTTTTATTTGTTTCATCTATTCAGTTATGACAACATAATTTTTAATTATGTATCTAAAGCTTACTATTTTTTTAATTGGTTACATCAATAAAATTTTCACACCTGACACTAATTTAATATCTATTTTATTGCCCAACAGACGTAGAATATACTTATAAATTTTAAATTGACTAAATATAAATTAATGGTGTTCTTTCTTTATTACAAAACAATTGCTTAAATTTATTATTATTATTATTATTATTATTATTATTTGCACCGCGTCTTACTACCCGTTTGGGTTATACGCACTTACGCTAATGTGTAATGTAGGGTGATTGTGAGATGAAATGGAGGACCTACAGTTTAACGTGGAATCCGAACCACGGTGGAGGCCTGGCATTCCACACATTCACAAGATGCCTTGTCAGAGGTGAAGGAAGGGTTTGGTAATCAGATAAATCTATGCCGGGACCGAGGATTGAACCCCGGCCACCAGCATAGAAGTCTGACACCTTACCCCTATACCACCAGGTCGCCTGCTTAAAGTTGTTATGTCAAGTCACGTTCTTTATAATGATATTAATAATAATAATAATTGTATTCTAGATACTTTTTTGAGATTTTTTACGAATCTCGAATGTCTCGAATACCATAGGGTTCGGAGGTTTAAGGAATCGATAATTCGACCGTTCTATCTCTGCTAAAACAAGTTCTTAGAGTAGCAGTGTACAGCCTACAGCCTATGTTCCCCAAGTCCATCAGCAGAATTTACTCTAATAAAGAAAGGGGTCGGAGCGTGAGAATTCTCAGAACACAAGTAAGGCAAAGATTGCCAAACCTATTCCCTACTTAACAATTTCCTGAACGTCGCCTGCCGTGGGGAATTTCCTCAAGCGTTTTATTTTAAAGTTTTATATTTTGCTTGTAATTTTAAACTACGTAAGGTAAAGAAGGGATTCAAAAGTTTTTCTCTTGATGCAAGAGGAATAAAACAATCTATTACTTTAATTTTTATAGGGGTACTTGCTCCCCACCCTTTCACTTTAACGTGAGTACTAATGCAGCACTTTTGTACATTTTTAAGAGAGAATTTTTAATTCATAGAAATATGTGGTTATTATAATTTCTCTCCGTAGCACCATTCAATCATTTTAGACAATACCCAATATAATGTGAAATTGGCATTACATAATACTCATCTTTTGTATTCAGAAAATAAGCCCTTAGATTTTACCCGGCCAAAGCCATAATGGCTGATTTTACGAGTATGCGTGAGTGCTAGCATAACTTTAGGTTAAGCTCAAAATAACTCTTTTCACATAAGCATTTACAATTTTTACTGTATTACTATATTACGTAATATATTTGTATTTTTCTCCAGTTTTTCATTCTTAATAATTGTTTGTTTTTATATATACCATTTGCTTATTGTATATTTTAATTGTATTATTTTGGTTAAGTGTAAGAGAAGGGGATATCTTAACTTTACCATCAAAAGTTTATTATTATTATTATTATCATTGAGTAGTACATGTATATTCAGGGTATTGACTGGCAAACCCAATGGGAAGAGACTGTTGGGAAGACCTAGATGCAGATGAGAAGATAAAATTAAATTGAACCTGAAGAAGATAGCGCATAATGAGGTGGACTGGATAAAATTAGCACAAGATAGGGATAGGTGGTGCAATTTTGTATATGAGGCAATGAACATTTGAGTTCCTAATGCCATATAAGTATGTCAAATGCATTTAATTTATAATTTAAAAATTAAAAGTATTGTTATGTGACAACAAAATCCTTATCTTAGACTTTGACTTAACCTTTTTACTTGCATGTTTCAAGTTTTGCTTCGGCTTAGCCTCATTTCAAAAGTGGCCCTCACACATCCCTATTATTTATAGGAAAAATCCTTCACCTCTGGCAAGACATGTATTAATCACAGCTTGTGAATGTGTGGAATACCAGGCCTCCACTGTGGTTCGGATTCCACGTTAAACTGTAGGTCCTCCATTTCATCTCACATTCACCCTAACATTACACATTAGCGTAAGTGCGTATAACTCGAACGGGTAGTAAGACGAGGGGATAATAGTACAGTAGCCCCATGGCTTCTTTGGTGCTGACTGACAGCTTTGAAAAGCTACCAGACCGAATTATGTATCTCTATGCCGAAACATATGACCTGCAAAAACACGTGTTTAGCAGCTGTCACTTCTGACGGTCAAAATTTAGGTATATACCTAAATGTTGACTGTCAGAAGTCAAGCTTTGAGCTGTCAGCCAGCACCAAAGAAGCCATGGGGCTACGTAGTAGGCGTACTATTTTTTCACAACTACTTTTCAAAATAAATTTCTGGTAAAATGATGCTGGTGTGGTCGTTTTCTTGTTGTTCTTTCTTACTTTAATGGATTGAAGACATTTAGACTTAAATCAGCCGATGCTACTATCTTGATACCACCATGCGTTCAATCCAGTTCTAAACCACATAACCTACCCCTAGCTAATTGCAAATCTCGTCTACAGGATAACCGAGAATACATTTGTTCGTACCCACACCAACATATTTGTATTTAGAAAGATTTTTTTAGCACCATGTATTACTACCCTTTCGGGCTAATTTTGCTGTTCTTTGGAAACCTCTTTGTGCCCACTCTAATATTGATAGTTTCAGCTGTGGAGTGATTGAATCATTATGAATTATAAGAACACAGTCAAAGAATTTAAGAGGAAACTGTGAAATGCTAACCTTACGGTTCGTCATTCAAATTTATTGAAAAAAGAAAAGTAAATATTTGTGATATTCAAATTGTTTCTACTAGTTTTTTCCACGCACCGAGTACAAGAAATAACTTTTCGCATTAAATAACGATGATGAGACAAGAATGAGGATTTTATTAAATTTAGAGGAAAATTACCCACATTTTCATGTAGGGAAAGGGTTAAACCGTTTAGAGTAAAACACCCTCAGTAAACCCGGTTGGGATTCCAAGAATGACTTCACCAGTCATCTGCAAACCAGGCTAGACGATCTTGACGTTTAACCCATGTGACCACCTGTGCGGGCAGTAAGAAGTTAAATCACTTTATTCTATAACCCGCGTCAGTGGTTGCATGATCTAAGGCAGCGGTTCTTAAATTGTGGAAAAAAAGTTTGGAAACCACTGGTCAAAGGTGCCACTTTTGAAATAGAGTGAGTTTATAATGATGGGGAGATCGGGGTTTGAATCCTAGTTGGATGTAAGGGGGGTGGTTCATCCTACATTGCTTGCCACTCTTCTTCCCCGCAAATTCAGGAAAATATCCTCAAAAACTACCTTACTCATCTCTATTCGTGTCAATATATGGAGAACCCCAACGTGTAGTAAAAATCTGTACAAACTAAATATATATTTATATATGAAAGCATAGTGTGTCTTTGCAATGGCAGAATCTAATTGGGTCAAGTCGTATTGGGTGGTGTTTCTTCCTCTTGGTTGGACTCCAACCAAGGGCACTCGGTTGAACTGCGGTAAAGCGTGAAGATGCAGGCAGTAGGGATCGATCAGGTGACCCACCACCGTGACGACCTGCGCTGTAGCACTTGCCACGATCACCGGCTGCCCCCTCTCCATCGTAGTATCTAGGTCATGAGAGAGGGCCGCAAGAAGTACGGACCAACCAACACCGCAGATATATTATTACTGTGACCACGTCCTCTTGTAACTAGCTCACTGGTGTTGGTTTGGTGTGTACTGTGCAGACGACCCCCAGTATATATTGCCACTCGTAAAGCACCCTATCCTGAGGCGTCCCATCACACCCACCGCCACCGTCTGATCGTCATTTGATGATCACTCCATATTCATGGAGTTGGGAGAAATAATACCCTAGCTCTATCCAGCAGAGAGACCCCCTAGCACAACGGAGACTATTACATAAATGTTTCGGAACAGGAACCTCCCTCTAAGGGTTAAGTGCAACAACAACGCAAGAAGAAACTTTTTTTTTTCCTCCGCTACGCCTTGTCTCACTTCCCGTCAGCATCCCGCACGCATTATATTTACAATGGTAGGATAAGGATGAATAGGGTGGAATTTAAAGACAACGTACCCACATTTGCGTGAGGGATTTAGGAAAATACACCTTTGGTATACCAGGCAGGAATTCGAATTCCAACCTCCTGATGTCTGATGTACCAGATTAGACGAGGCAGACATTTATTCAGCGTCCCCACCGATGAGGAATATTAATAACCAAATAACAAATAGTATTAATAATCAAGCGTCGATGATCACATATACTAAACGTAAAACTTATTTTATATGTTTTTTTAGGACGGGATAATAAGGCTAATAGCTTCTGATACTAATAATGGACAGTAGACTACTTTTAGTGCGAAAAGCGAGAGTGCTGCGCTCTACACTGCCCGATGCTGCGAACAGTGTGAATTAACGTGAACGGCAATAGGTGAATGATTTAGAACCTCTCTTTTTGTGTGAAATATCACTATCGCAAATAATATGACCGGTTGTATCTGCGCAATATATAATTATTACAACCACAGCAGAAAATCAACATTCTTATCCGTTGTAAACAATAATACATATATATTGTATTCTGTTTAGTATTAATTGTATATTTATTAGACATGATAGAATGAATATATTACACATAAAGGTCCAATTCTATTTGTTTTAGAATAATTTTGGAATATAAGGAGGCAATATAAAAACATAATTATGTTTTTAGAAAAACGTTATAGGCCTACAAACTATTATTAATTGCATAATTAGTATTAATTGTAAATATAGTTGAATTATAATAATAATTATTATTAAATTATAATTAACTGTAGTTAAATTGTAATTATTTTTTACAAATTAAAATTATTATTAATTGCATATTATGATTATACTGCCGCCCCTACGTCACTTTTCATAGGTAGGACCTTACCTGACATCTATAAAAAATATTGTCTCTCTCTACTTCCACGTATTCGTACGTAAATTCATGCGATATGCATCTGTCCCTTTTTATAGATATAATCAATGCTGACCGCAAATATATAAATATAAATATAAATATATATATATATATATAAATACTCACCCTTTGTCAATTGAACTAAAGTGTATACACACAAAACCTCAGAGTTAATTATGGAGATGTAGTGGGTCTTTTTGAAACTGCAATAAGTTTGGGTGTTTAAAAATGATTAAGTCTAAAAAGTAGTTTCCTCATTACTAAAGAATTCTGGTATTTAAAAATGGGTGCTCAAAAATTCGAGAGCAACCCTCAAAACTAAATATTCTAAATAAAACAATTATAAAATGAAGGGGTTTTCAACCCCTGGTTTGTCGGTGACGTTGAGGTCAGGTTTAGAATCCTGGCTGAGTGTACTGATGGTTTTCCACACTTCCTTTAAGTTAATTTGGGTACTAATGGTTATATTTCCTCTAAATTATGTCATCCTCATTCACTACAATCATCACTACTACCTTATTAACGTAATCAAAATAAATGCGTGTACAATGAGAAAATAGAAAGATGCGGTTGGAACAAATAGTGATGAAACGTCCGCTTTAATCAGTTCCAACCAGAATGTTTAATTTTTAAATGGTTTGGTGTGAAGAATTTTGACTTTCAGAAGCTCACCTCTGTGAATAGTTTTAACTAATACACCCATATCTCACGTATTGTATATTAAATATATATGGAGCCGTTTCGGTGGTCACACTACTCTTGCACTACTCTTGCACTACTCTTGCAGTAGACTGTATTACCGATGACGGGAGATCGTGATTCGAATCCTACTCTGTAATGAGGATGGTTTTCCCTAGACAGTTTTCCAATCTCCTTCCAGGTAAATGCGGGTACACTTGCTCTAATTCAACATTTCTCAGTCCTTACATGTTAGTCTAGTTATCTCATTGCTTATAGCCCGGGACGGTGAGTGAAACGTGGAGTCGTAATACAATTAATACATTTTAATATAATCATGTTCTAATATCGCGAATTTTAAGCCCTTCCCAAAATTAAATTCACCCTACGTCCATGACGCCATTTAAAATAAATTCAGTGATATGAAAATTAATGAGTGAGGAGGGGAAACCCTTACCCACTCCTTTAACTCATGCTCACAATTCCATAACACACCGTTTTATAATGAAAATTAAGTTGTCTCCAATGCAAACAATTTTAGTGGAAAATTAATATTTCAATCTCTGCCAAATTCAAAAATTCGCAAAATTAGAAAAAATATAAAATTTCCCCACCCTTATTCTCCCCCACCTACTGACTCACTCCCCACTACCACCATTTATAATGAAATATAGGTATCAGGTATGTATAGTAGCTTGAGTAGATGAAAATCCATTTTTTAAATATTCAATGGCTATTACTAATAATTTTTACAGGGGCCTGAGACTCATGAAGAGAAGGAGTTCTTCAAACAAAATATAAATAGTGTCGATAAAATAAGTTACAAAATTTCAGAAACTTTGGAACGGATGGATGTGAATAAATCCTCAAAAACTCCCCCTTTGCTAGAATCAATTTACACATGCGACAGACAAGTCAATGTTATTTGTTATTATTTTAATAATGTTTTTAAACTGCTATTGACAGAAAAACATTAATACACACAACTTATTTAATATTACCACTGAGATGTATTTGTCAAACTATTCCTTTATAGATGCATTTCGTAAATAGTTGACATTTTAAATAGACGCGGTTTGAGTTTCGCTGTCAGTATGCAACACTGCGCCCTAGGTAGCAGCATTCTAGTTCTTCGCACTTGCGCCTGTGTTATTACTATAGAACTTTTCAGTATTAGTATCATATGGTATTTGATTGAGGTTCGAATTCCGGCTGGGTATATTGAGGGTGGTTTATCTTAATTGTTTTACCACTTCTTCCCTCTCCACACAAGTACGGGTACATTTCCCCTAAACTGTTACCTTCCTCGTCTCTGCTCATTTAGTGTTTTTGTTTTACCAAGGCGTTTTAATACTTGGTTAGGTTATACACGTGTATATTAATTATTCTGTCGTAGGGTTGACAAAGGTAAACATTAAAAAAAGTGTATTCGCATTTTGGTGGGTGTATAGTAGGAAACCATTGAAAAAACCCTACCCTTAGTATACCAGACGAGGATTCTAACCCCGAATTACACGTCACATCATACAAGACAAGACTCATACTGGGATCACGATCAATTTAACGTTCGTATAACATATTGATCAAGTTCGAGAAACGTTCACTTAACGTAAAGAAACCAGTGTAAGGTCAGGTTCCGCGAAGTGTAACGTAACACTGTAACTTGAGCAACACAAAGACAACGGATTTAGACTGTTTAAAAAAATTACTAAAATAAAATTTAGTCATTTAAGGCTTATTAGGGTGCAAGTACTTGCAATAGAAGCTCACTGGTTATCCAAACAAAGTGTAACATGAGGTTAGGACGTTTTATAGTTCGTGAGACGCGGACAAACTATAGCCTACTAAAGAAGTCGTCTGCATACTATAAATAAGCCAACGAAGTACTAAATAGCTCTGTTGATGTGACTCGCAACATGATTGGCTAGTTAGAACATGTGGTACCTCAATTTAACTTTCATTTGACGTGAAAGGTTTTTTTTTAATCACCACGTCTAACTACTCATTCAGGCTATACGCTTATGTACAAATTGAAGAGGTTGGGGCAAAATTATGACCGCCCTCATTTGATGAAAAAATGTGTTAACAGTGATTTCTAATAAATTACCTCTTGCACTACAATTTGTTTTCACAGTCAGTTAAGAGCTTGAGGAGAGCTAATATCTACTAATATTTTATTTATTTTTATAGCTAGTTTTTAGGAATTTATAGATTTAAATAGTGAAAATATCCCATCCAAGTCTATGAGGGCTACCATGTTTTTGCCCCGACCACCTCTCCTCCCCAATTAGGGATGAGCCTAGTTGAATTTAGAATAAGTGTACCCGCATTTACGTGGAGAGGGAGAGAGTGGAAAACAATTTTGAAAAACCATCCTCAGTTCACATGGATGAGATCGAACCATGATCTTCCCTTAATCGGTAGTATAGTCTGTTGCGAGAGTAACGCCTTAGGCTATGCACCCACCTAAGCGGGAAAGTGAAATTCATCCCCTAAGCAACTCTTAAGTTATGTAAACGTTAAGTTAATTGTATCGTTACAGCTTCCATTTCAAAACACGAGGAGAAACTTTATGTTAAGTCACGTTATGTGAACATTAAGTGAACGTCAAGTTGAGCATGATCCCGGCATTACACCTTATTCCGTGTGTCTATCGATGCGGCTCATAGTCAATTAAAACAAGCCGAAATACTTGATATTTAAATTACTTGAGGTAGGGGGCAGGGGATTAACCTCCCAGCTACTTTAATAAAACGTTAAATTAAGGCTTCTGGCATGATTTCCCGCGTAGCTAGCGTGTGAACTATAGCTTGGTAGCTGGGGGGGTTTCGTTCTACAACGAACTTTACTCATATTTACATTAAATATATATCAACATCCTACCGCCTTAATTCCAATCATTTTATCGTTTACTCTCCTATCCAAAGCAAAGAGAAAGTCCTGTCAACCTAAAAAAAACCTTTAAAGTTTTAAACACACGTTGCCAGTTTTCTCAAAAATGTTAGACATGTTTGATTTAATTTAAATCATTTAAACGAAATTGGACCCAAATAAATATAACAAAGGTTAAAATGTCCAACTAATACGCTAGGGTGTCCTTGAATCTATATTATCATATTCTTATGTTAAAATGTTCATCATTTCCTTTTTAAAACCTTTCTATTAACTCGACTTTGTATATAATTTTTTCTCAAATTTTTAACAGGCTTCACTTCCTTTTGTTGACCTAGTAGCTGAAACTTGTCACACCGACTAAACTTCGGTGACAAATCTATTCAGATTTTAGAATGAAACCTATCTAATTATGAATTATTATCATAATACATTTAAAAAAACTTAAAAACCAAATAACTTTAAAACACATGTTTAAAATTATATCCTAATAAATTTACAGTGAGTTCAACTAGACTGCATAAAATAAATTTAAAAAACTTAAACCAAAATTATTGTGATGAAAAAACCCAATTTTTTTGTTTGTAGCTAGAAGTATTTTTACCACTTTTTTACATTGTTTTAATTACACATGATATTAATTAATTATATATTTATAGTAGGCTATACTAGATGAAAATTTACGCATACGAAAAAGTATTTTTACTAATATTTTAAATTAAAAAGTGAAATTTTTCATATAACTACTTTATAAAGCGATTCAAAATAGAAAGCTAGGAAAGTAGCCTACAGTCTCCGACACTATAAACATCTGCTTCGGTAGCCGCATGGTTTAAAGCGTTACTCTCATAATAGACTAGACTACCGATGTCATGGAGATCGGGTATCGAATCCCGGTTGGGTGTACTGAGGGTGGTTTCCCCAAAATGGTTTTCCACTCGTCCCCCACACAAGTACGGGCACAATTCCTCTAAATTCAATCTTCCTCATCCCTGACTCATCACCTTGATTAATAAATATGCGTATGAACAGGTAGTAAGATGCGATGCTAAAAAAACACAACAAAAACTCGCCCATCTGATATAAATATTACCAGTTCAAACCTAATATTATACTGTATATTACTCAACAGACTTTGTGGTGTTGAGAACATTGTGGTTGACTTTCAAAATATATAATTCCTCGATTATTGGTGTTAGTTGGTTTCACACTGGTGGAGTGAGATCTTGGTGAATATTAGCAGTTAGTGTTTTTATGTTTAGGCATTGCAATGGGACTGCTTTACTGATCAGTTTTCGTAGAAAGAGCTCTTTAAAAAATACAAACCTATTTGATTGGGGCCACAATTGATAACATTTTACTATGTTATTAGTGATATTTTATAGGTATCGTAAGTACTCTAGGCTCAATCGGGGAAGGGGGAGAGAGCGGACACTTCGATTAATTTAACGAAAGTACTACTATCAAGAAAAAAATAGGAATAATTTAATAAATCATCTCGGGGAAGCTTCTGGTTGTATGTGGGCAAACCTCGGAATGCGTTGGGCTAGGGGAGTGATTGAAGGTCGCCGCAATACCACCAAACCAACCTTACCTGTTGTCAACTATGGTTATTCCTGCTCAGCTGGATACAATTGTAGGGCAAGAGGGCAAGACAAGTAAGAATAAACACATAGTTCGTTATTCATCTGGAAGAATGATAAACCAACTTAATATAGCTAGTCACTTGCTTTAGGCTGCAGGTTTGTTAGCAGAGGAAAAACAGGATTATTTAACTTGCAAACACGTGCGGGCGAGTTCCTCTATAAGGCCTGGTTTAATCTCCTATTCAAAAATTTAAAAAGGTACCATTAATCCATCGTTTAGAGTATATATTCAACGTTTCCATCGCAGGGTTCCTCCACTTGGGCGGGGGAATGGTGAGAGAGGGGTTGAGTCCCTTCCCGATGGGAAGGTTGAGTTACTTCATTGGGGGAGGTTTGGATTCCTCTACTGGGGGAGGATAAACTAAGGTCCATCCACTAGGATAGGGGGGTTGAGTCTCTTCCCGATGGGAAGGTTGAGTTACTTCATTGGGGGAGGTTTGGATTCTTTTTCAGGGGGAGGCTAATGTCCATCCACTGGGATAGGGGGGTTGAGTCCCTTACCGATGGGAAGGTTGAGTTGCTTCATTGGGGGAGGTTTGGATTCCTCTACTGTGGGAGGATAAACTAAGGTCCATTCACGGGGGAAGGGGAGGTTTGATTTTCTCCTCTGGAGGAGGTTGAGTTCTTCTATTGGGGGAGGCTAAACTAAGGTCCATCCACTGGGATAGGGGGGTTGAGTTCCTTTGCTGGAGGGAGGTTAAGGTCCATCCAATACGAGAGGGGGGTTGAGTTCCGTCACTAGGGGAGGCTACGGTCCCTCCACTGAGGGGGAAAGGGGGCTGAGTTCCTCCATTGGGGAGGTTGAGCTCCTGGGGAGAGGCTAAGGTCCATCCACTGGATGAAGGAGAGGTTTGATCCCTCTACTAGGTAAGGTTGAGTTCCTCCACTGGTGTGGAGGTTAAAGTCCCTCCACTGAGGGGGAAGGAGGGCTGAGTTCTTCCACGACAACTCAAGGAAGTGATAATAAGTATTCCGAATGCAATAGCTTAGTAAAACATAACTTTAAAACTTTCCATAATCTATATCTATAATTAGTATAGTCCTTACCCAACTTAACTTAACTTAACCTGACCTTTCATGGGTTAGTGAAATGTGTTTTTATTTAAATTTTTAATTTCCGTGGACTTCCATGCAGGATTTAGTGGAACCATTTGTTCTCCCCGTAAATTGATGCAACAAGGCTCTTGCACTTTGACAACCCTCTTCCTTGAGGTGTCGTGGGGAACAATAGGGCATCCATGGTTGGAAGGGTGGTAGGTGACAGATAGCAGAAGATTCTTCATTGCAAACATTGGCTGAAAGTCAATAATAATGTCAGCATATTCGGATATAATTTTGCTTGGTAGTACTGTATTATCAATACATTAAGTGGTATCAAATTGTTTTAATAATTAATTCCTCCTTAAGTATTTTTGTATAATTGGCGTTTTTGTAACTTATCGGGTACTGTTATAACTGGCTTCCAAAATTAATAAATATTTTTACAACTTAGAAAGAAAGTAGGGAAAGAAAGAGCCATACAAAATATTAGTTTCAAAATTAAACGTTTTTATTTTGTAAACAGTGCATCATGAAAACCGACAAGACGGTCTCTATGAAGTCACCAATCGCCCTTGTTTATGCTGGTTGGCCCTCTTTGATTTATAAAGAGCACGCCGCATTTTGTAATTTCTCGTTTGAAAATCATTTTTAATTGAAACACATAAGTCGTTTCCACAAAAAAGAAACATCTAAACACTTATGTTCATAAGTTTGTGTTTCAATCGTGTAAAATTGTTACTAACTAAAAACAAGTTGATTGTGTGAAAGTTTTGAATGCCAAAAGAAACGACAATTCACATATGGTCTTGCAGTTCATTTAGTTTGGCGGATGGCTGGATATATATATATGGTAACATTTCCTAGCTATCACCTACCACCCTTACGACCATGGATGCTCTATAGAATATAAATTGCTATTGGACTACCTATCCCCATGAAGGAACTCTACACCTTCGTTGCAAACTGTTTTATTCACAATTAATTTCTCTGAACCGCTAGCCTTCAGAGCAAAACAGGGTTATGTTATTTCAAAATAGTATTTTAACACAAAATAATTATGGATTGCAAGCTTGCAAAGAAAAGCTACCCTGAAACAGAATAACACACTAATTAACCTATGTTAATGGATTCTAAGTCCATTACACTTTGCTCTACCAAAATAGTTTATGTTAATTTGAATTACTACAAAGAAATCTACTTTACCAATTTGGTCCTTTCTTACTAAAGAAAGGGTCATTCAGCAACCATACGAGTAAATGTTTCGTTGAAACAGAAAAATTGGGACAGTCATTTTGAGCTTAGCAATATTATATTATTATATTTTCTGTTGATATAAAATAATCTATTTAAATTATAAATTAATACTGTGTAGATAAATACAGTGGCGGCTCTGTAAAATAAAACAAAAGAAGAAATTAAACACATTTTGAAATCCATACCAATTTTCTCAATTTTTTTCATTAAAAAATGAAAAACATAAATGAATAACTTTTTTCGTTACCGTATATAATTTCCCCTTTTTATTGATGAAATTAGTAAAACCATAAACACATCAATGCGAGACAACAAGTGCACCTATTAGTAAAATTACGGTAGCGTGTGGTTCCGTCACTTTGTGGCTGTGGGGCGCCGGATCGGTACATCTTAAATTGGTTGTTATGACAACCTTACTGATCGCGCAGACTTGCGATGAAGCCACTGTTATGGGTGGACGTGAGGGAGTAGAAAATGTTAAAATCAAAGGAAAATATTCAGATTTCCATAATATTCATTGATATGCCCAACCAATTAAATACATTTCTCAAACAAGCCACTTCTTATATAACGAGTGCAAGAATTATTTTTGACAATTTAAATGGGATTGCGCATTTTTCTCTCACTCTCCAGACAGGAGAGTGGTTTTAGAGCATGTATGCGATAAAAAAAAAGACCTTGACCCTCACAAACTAGATACAATTTTCAATCCAGGATAATACAGTCCTCACTTACAAAGACGATATTCTAGAATGTTTCAAAAATATATAGACAGGCACTCCTAAAATATATGTCAGGAACGGTAACCCCGGCTGCTGGGTTTGTTAACTAGCTTGAAAATATCACTTTCTTGTTTTGGATAAATTTTTACTCAGTGCCTCACGTTTGTATATTATTTAATCATTTACAAGCTCTTCATATCGCTCCAGTGAGAATTTATTCTGATATTGAGTACTTCAAAAAGGCGGTTATTGACATTAGAAATAAACTACCCTATGTACTTAATAGACAAGAGGAAAGAATTTAGATGCTCGCACGCCTAGAAAAGGGAAAGGACCGAATGATGAGAAAATACATTAATTGGCAAAGAAAGTTTGTGATACAGTTGTATTTCAAATATAAATTCAAAAACCATATGTGTGGAGTAAAGATATTTCAGTCTGAACCCCTCAGTAAACATAAAATAATTGTCTTCGTTAGATTATAATAACCAGTTATGCAGCGCAATCTCAATGATTGATACAAAATATTTTACGACAGAGCTTGAAATATTTTACTAGAGGTCAGAATTACCACAATAAAATATGGCTGGTTGCTTGAAAACATTGCATTTTATAACTTATTTTGTATTTTGCGCTACACTTAAAGAGATCACAAAAGCATTACAAATTCTTGTGACTATTCCTATGACTACCTCGGAAAGTTAGCGGTGTTTTTTCAAGTCCAAGGATAATACAGAAACACCATTAGCTAAGACATTAAATGTTAGGGCCATGTTTTCTATAAAACAGTCGAGAATTTACGAGATACCAGCTTTTAACGAACTAGTCATTGATAAATTTAACTCGGACAAAAATAATTTAGATTTTTATTTCAAACGATAAACTTAAGCTGGACTTAAACGCTCAAACATTTTGCTCTAACGAGTTCGCGCAAATCAGTTTGTTCAAATTGATTTACACACGCCTACCTGTTTATACGTTCAGTTAGATGTACGCAAACTTTTACTTGCTTCAGTTAGTTTCCAATTTATTCTCTTAGAAGTTTGCTGCTCAGGAGTGGCGAATTTTCATTAGGTTCCAAGCTCACCAAAGACAAATAGATGTAGAAGACTTACCTTATCAGCTATTGGTTTGTGTTTTCGAACGAAGTGAGTGTTTACACTTGTATTAACTTGATACTTTCTAAGTATGGTTTCTAAGTTAAATACAGGATAGTGTAAGGTTGGTATTAGGTAGGAATAGCATACCTTATTTGATCATTTCTAACAGAGTGCTCTACCTAAAGGTATACTCATTACCACCACTGTGTATGTATACATATTATTATTAATAATGTAATGTGAATTGATATATAGCAGTTCGATTGAAGTGAAACTGTGAGGCTGGTCCAAGCAAGAAGTAATTCATGGTAATTTTACTTTCGCCACATGGGAGCACGGAGGTAACCAAAGAGGTTTGAGTAAAATTACATGTTAATGAAATTCCCAAAAGGATTTTGTGTTTAGCTGGACAACGCAGCGATAATAAAGAATACTTTTAAACAAGGGTGATCTAAGCTTTGGAGCGTTTAGATGCTAAAGTAGCGTCATCAGATATTATAAAAGATCCGAGGAGAGGCCTAGCCGAGTTGTTCTTGTTGCTCCTCTAAGGAGGGCAGACGCTCCAATAGTAATGTAGTGCCGCGTTATCTTTTGATTATTTTATTTTTGTTGCTTTTATCATGGATACCTCCGGCTTCCTAGTCTGGCGATTTATTTGAAGGTTTATTTAATCGCCTTATTAATAAAATACTCTTAATAATCATTAACAACGCGATAAAAATCCGCTATACGATCACATTCAATTTCATTTGCTTTTAACTTTCATTAAAGTAACTCTAATTACCGTAATAATGAGTGACGGCACAGAAAAAATTGACTAAATAATAGCGACACAATCATTACGGAAACTGAGTGTTTCTACACTAACCGTATAATTATAAATAGCGATGGGCCCTTCGAATTTACAAGGATAGTAAAGGTATAAGGGTCGAAAATATATTAAAACTTGAGGCTTAAAAATATGTTTTTAATAATTTAAATCAGTACTAATTTGTACAGATTTATAATTCTTATAAGTAGTTTATTTCAACATGATTATAGAAATATTTAACAAAATAATTAATGTGAACAAAGTCGGAACTGTAGGTACAAAACAAACCAATGTAGAAAATTTAACTTACCAGGATTGTTAGATAAAATTATCGGATTCTAAGAAAAGTGGATCCGACCCATCGCTAGTTCTGACCATTTTGAAAGCTTCTTCGCCCCCCATCGCAAGTAACATAGTCCTGTTTCCCTCTACTTACTCGCGGGCTGCTGAAGGAGAAGGCAGGAAATGAATATTCAGTTAAATGGAGCCGCTGTCGTTGTTCTAATTCACTTTATTTTTTATGTTTTATACTGTTATTCCCTATGTATCTCCTTCTCACGGGAGTAATAAACTCGCAATAAAATTATCACTTTCATTTTCTGGCAGTGAATTAGTGAATGAGGAAGTTTCGTTCCATCCAATTAACACTAAACATTTAATACCGGCACAAATAAGATATCAGCCAAAACCCCGAGACTTTGAAAAAGAGCATAATTTAGAGCAGGCCTGACAAATTTGCCTGTGGCCTATTACATGATATTGTGGGGCCCGAGAATCTTTTGTCGATTCAACACACAAAATGGCCCGATTTTGTAAATGTTGTAGAAATACATCAATTAAAATTATGAAATTTGGAAATTTGGCATTATTCGGGTAAATAAACAAGTTAGTGTACCAAATCTGTACGCTTTACTCACCAGATATCGAATCCCAAATATGATTAAATGCGTGCAACAAGTATGTGCAAAGTTTGGCAGCATATGAGTGTGTAAATAGTGGGTTTATACCGAAAGAGAGCAAACACCCGAGACGGACACGAAAATGACTTCAGCACAATACTTGGGACTAGGTTAAGAAGGCACTTGGAAGAATTTTCTCGGAAACATTGTTTCAAAAATATTTTTAGTGTTTTTTGGAAACTGTTTGCAAACGTATTTTTGTGTTTCCTATGTGTTCCCCAAAGAGGAAAGTTTCTAGTCATCAATATCAAATAGGTTACAAGAAACGGTTTGCGTGTCTGGACGTGTTTGCCTTTATTGTCGACAACAAACGTGAGCCAGGCCAGTTGTTTACTGCCCTGGGACCAACTATATGTAAAATAACTTTAAAATGACTTGTTTCAGTGGTCGCATAGTCTAAAGCGTCACTTTTGTCTTAGGCTAAACTGGCGATGACAGGGAGGTCAGAGTTCAAATCCCAGTCGGGTATACTGAGGGTGCGTTTTTCAAAATGGTTTTCCACTCTATCTCCAAGCAAATGTGGGTACACTTCCTCTAAATGCAACATTAGTCATCCCTAATTCACTAGTGTAATTAGTATATGTACGTATAACCAAACAGTCAGTAAGACGCTGTGCCAAAATAAACTTTAAATTATGTAGGAGGCACGCGAGTGAAGTTTCTAAAACCACTGCCGTCTTCGAACTTCAGTTCTGTCAGAAGATTATTTACATAAAATGAAAAGTTTTGAAGCACTGTACAAATCCACCACAGTTTTCTTCTTCTTTTTCTTTCTTCTTGAACAGTCGATAAGTACGTACAAAGCACAAGCCATAACAGCATACTCCTTAGCCAGCATTGTACTCCATTAGTACCGAGAATGCGCGAAAACATCTTAAGGGGTACATAAAAATTAAAACATTAATATACTTATATAGCCTACCAAGGGCGTTGAAAGTTCATTTTTTCTAGAGGGGTTCCGCTAAAAAATTCTAGGGGGGTCTGGAACCCCCTTCTCCAGGCCCTGCTCGGTCTTTCAAAATTTTCACAGCTAGCATATAATGTTTTTCGTAAGTAAGTTTGTTAAGATAATGGATGAGGCATGGTACTCTCATCAGTAAGTCCGTTTCTAAGATCACTTTCCTAAATTTCATTTTTGAAAACATTTGTTCACATGGATGCAAACATTATTAAACCTACCTTTATTGGGAAAAGAAGTAGAGTATTTGAAATGTTGACGGAGCTAATTTTGTAATCAGAAGTTTTACATGGTGCAAAATCCAGGAGGGTCCATTTAATCCCAAGACCTCCACCTTCCTACATCCTTTCAGCCTACATATGTTTTTATATAAATGTATTGTAACAAGATTAGTGTTTAACACCGGGACCAGCGTGCTCTCATTGTTTACCTTAGCTGCGCTCCTTGTTCTATCTGTTTCCCTCCTTGTCTAGCAGGTAGACAGAGGCCTTCTCACTGACAGGAGGATTATAGGGGGGGGGGGGGGAGAAAGGAGACACGGCGGGAAGGGGCTGGGGCCTTTTAATTCTAAGAGGGGGGGGGTCGCAGCCCTTAGGTTGCCCCNACGTCTGGAAGGGTCTGGGTCCTTTTAATTCTAGAAGTGGAGGATTCGAGACCCTTAGCTAGCACCAATCCTATATATACACGCTCGGTGTTGGTCAGGTGTGCTCAGTTCTTGGTTCTCAACCAGTGAGACCAGGAGTCCCCAGTCCGAGTTGTGGACCGGCGTGTATTTCTTCACATACTGCGACCCATCCAATTGGCCTTTCTTCGTATAATCACCTGCAGAATTATTATTTTTATGATCGAAAACATACTTACTATTATCAAACACTATTGTATTAATCGAACTCAGCGGTACATCGCGTAGCCCCAGGGAAACACTGATTTAGAGGGAATTACTTTAAATTCGTATCTAAATGCTCGCAATGGTTTCAACACAAGAAAAAATCATGTGACTCATAAATGTAATTGGATAGATTTCTTTAATGATAAAAAAATGTGACCCGGATAGTTCAATTCACAAATAATGTACTGTGGCACCACTTGGAGTCAAACCAGGGACCAGCGTAGTTGTTTGAGTCTGGGAGGGCTGCGTTTAGTCACGACCGTGTGCAATGAATATAGGCTACACCGTGTCGTGAATGATGGTTTGGTTTATTACAAACCCATCTTCTTCATCCTGTAGTATAAGGATAGGTAGTTTAATTCTCTAAGTAAATACTCTTCCTCGTCATCTTAGTGTTTCAATGATTGATTACATTTTAACTCTAGTAGATGTTAAATATAATAGATCAATTCTTCATAAAAACTGCGGGGTTTAGCCTAATTATGCTGTGTAAATAGAATGGCGGTAGGAATATATTGGTAATACATTTTTATTGCCACCTCGTCTCAAAACCTGTGTGAGTTTTACGCGTATATATATAAATTAACTACGTCAATTTTATAGGGATTAGGAAGTTACGATTTAAGAGGAAATATATCAAATGTATGCTAAGAGAGCGTGGGAAATCACCGCCCTCGGCATACCTGGCCAAGGTTCAAACCCCGATATCTCTGTCACTGGAAATCCAAACTAAAGGGAGAGTGACGCTTTAGACCAGTCGGCTACCGGTGCAAGTCCTAACAACGTTAAATTAAATATAACTATATAAAACTCACACCGGTGGGCACTATGCTAAAGGCATTGGTCTAATTGAATTGGTTATGCTGTTCACGAAAAGGTCTGGGCTTGAATTCTTACTGGATGTACTTGATTTTTTTAATCAAATGGCTTCCTACTCTCCCTCCTAACAAATTCTGGTACATTTCTTCTCAACTCTACCTTCCTCATCCCTACACATTAAAATAATTGAAATATGGCGGTTAACCGAACAGGTAGTAAGAGGCGATTATTATTATTATTATTATTGAATGCCCTGTCTTACGACTGATCCATCCTTTTTGTCAGTAAATTTAGACCACCAATGAAGGTTATAATGTAGTCTACTAAACTAGCCTTAAGAACTATGTTTTTTTAGCACCGCGTCTTACTACCCTTTAGGGTTATACGCTTAAGTACTAGTTACGCTAATAAATTAGGAATTGGGATGGTTGAATATAGAGGAAGTGAACCCGCATTACCGTAGAGGAAGAGTGGAAAACCATTTAGGAAAAACCACCCCCAGTTCAGCCAACCGAGATTCTAGCCTCGATCTTCCCGTCCTCGGCAGTCTATCTCAACACGGAACTAGCGCGTTAGCTAACTACGCCACCAAGGTGGACTTTGTAATGCTGTTAACTATTTGGTAATTTAAATATGTGTGTATTTAAATGTGTGACCGCCTCTGTGGTGGTTTAGTGGTCCTAGTTCCTGTTTACAGATCTAGACATCCCGTGTTCAATTTCTGGTGCTTCCAGAATATTTCTGTGAAGCAGTGGGATTGTAACGGGGTCAAAATCAGCCTCGAGAGGACAAATGAGGAGCTACTTGAATAAATAAGTTGCAGATTCGGTATAGAAAACTAAGATTAACGGCCGTAGGGGTATAGCTCGCTTGTGAGTCTACGCCAAAGATTTTTTTTATATGTGATTAGTTTTTTTAAACTATTCATGTGTAATTATTTTATTAGTACATTAAAATTGTTGCCTATGTCCATGTATTAATAGCAAAATTTTCGGAAAGTCAGTGAAATTTTAGTTGTATTTGCTCGGTTTATATGGCTCATAGTTATTGTTGTTGTTGTTATTATTATTATTATTATTATTATTATTATTATTATAAATTAACAATACATTGTCAGATGTCATTTTTACTTGTGTAATCAAATCTGATTAGCTTTACATGTTTGTGAGGTGTGATATGTGACCTGCAGATTAATTACGTCCCAGATAACACATCAGATTGTGTGCCATGAACTATTGGTGACCAGGGGCGGGTTTACGCACAGACCTAGTAGGCCTGTGCCTACGGCAGCATATTATGACCTCAGTGTGTGTGTGGGTGATTGTTGTGATTTTCTCTATCTTCGTACCAACATGACAAAGGATCACCTTAATTCACTGGCACGCGTCTTAACTGAAGGTCACTTTTGGAGAAAATGGATTTGCCTGGAATCATAGACCAGTTCGCTCAACGGAAAATTATAATATTTGAATTGCTATGTTGTGATAGCGTAAGAGTATTTATTTCAATTTTTAAGTCCTTGAATTCTTACTACTTTTAAAATCTCACTATAAAAAATAATCAAATAATAAAAGCACTTTTTTTTTCACATATAGCACCTATTCATATGTAATATGTGTGTCAGTGCATGAGAAGCGGAAGGGGAAGACAGGGATTTAGAAGAGGGCAAATTAAGGTAGGAAATGTGAGCGGCTAATTATCTAGTACCTATGGGCGGCAGAGTCGTACTACGTACATTACAATACAGACGCGTTAATATTCGGTGCGTATGAATAAAAACCTGCACATGTTCAATTTTGGAATAATATTTGTATTAAGCTTGTTTGTATGGTCCTTATATACAGTACATTTTGTTTGTAAAACTACTGTGAATAAACTGTAACTCTTGCTGTTTTCAGGAAGAGAAAAACCTCTAAATACATAATTTCCTAATATAGGTTTATAAAGGTTGCTAACTAAAGGTTGCTTGTATAAATGAGAAGCACATATAAATGTATCCTTATGATAAGTTAATATGATATAATTAATTAATATAAGAAAAAGGCGTCAGTCTAGTCTTATCTGTGTTTCTGGGGACGAATATAGAATCCTGTCTGGAAGTAATGAAGTTATATTTCTTAATTACTTTCCCACTTACCTCCACGCAAACCTGGGCATACTTCTTATAAATTTTAATTTTATTTTTATCCTATTATTATAAATAATCGGGTATGCTGGATGAGTAGTAAGACGTGGGTAGTGGGAAAAACTATAGAAAAATGTGTCCTGTACGGGCAATCTAACCTTAGACCTTTTTATCTGAACGTAGGTACCACGTGTAAACCTGTTTTCAATATCTGCAGCTTATCCTTGACTTTCTCAATAGACTCCGATACATTGTGTACAACCGTGAATTACGCATGTTCTTCTGATCGGAGTCTCTGGAGATTCCATCTTCACGCTCTTCTATCTAATAAGGTTTGTCCTTCTACCCTCACTTTGTGTCCTTGTTATGGTAGGATTCTGGTAAGAAATAAAGTATCTGTACAGTAGCAATAAAACTATTTTCATATAACCATACTGAAAGTCAGGTGAATTATGGCTGGTAGATGCAATCTATTCAAAATTCTGCCAGATTTTATCGGTCTGTAAAATGTGCAAGTGCTCAATTGTTGTAAATACCTACCAGACGTAGACCTGGGTGGTCTTGGGTTAAATTACCTGCCTCAGGACCCGAAGTTCGTGGATTCAAACCCAACTAGGATTCACGGTTTTTTTGAGCGATAAAAATCCATAGCACAATTTCCTTCGGAGGGGAAGTAAAGCTGGCGGTCCCATCTCAATTGTTATAAATAAAAGAACGATGAAAGGTGTGTGAAATATACTTTTACCAGCAAAATGAATAGACCCTTCCGCTCTCACTCGTAGGAATTCTCGTGTATAATCAGTTGGTTCAGAAAGTGCAGGTTAAATACCGCAAATAAATTTTAAAATATTAACCTCCCAAAGGGTGCACACTGCACGAGAAAGCGGTCTATCAAAAAAATAGGGAACAATCGACATTTGAATATAGGTTTCTTATATTGATAGTGCGTGCGTGCACTCAAAATTGGAAGGTAGAAATGTTTATGTTCCTGAATAAATAAACTATTAGAATTTATAAAAGTAGTAACTGTTTTCAGTACCTTCCAGAGGGGGGAAGGGAACAAATAGGGTAGTTTGCTCCAAACCCTTGCTTCTCGGGTGAACCCTAACCCCAGGCATACTGGTATATCTATCACGGCAGAATGTCTTACCGCATTCATAGCAAAAGTGAATAAAAGGTGATATTTTTTGTTTAGTCTTTTACCTAGTTTCCGAATTTATTTTACAGTGGGTAAGTTTTGTAAATATAAGCTTATTATAGCTAAATAATTTAGGGAAGCTTTTATGTTTATTTTTATATACATAATTTAAATATTATGTTTATAAAAATAATACAACACAGAAATTAAGCCTAATTTGTGTTATAGAGAGTACCAAATATCCCACAGCCCCAGATCCGTTGAATCCGCTGGGCGAATGTTATAAGCTATAACACCTTTTGTAAATAGAACGAAGGCTGTTTATGCGCATAACCTGAACAGGTATTAAGACGTGATGCTAAAAACAACAACTAGGGCTTTGATGGCCAGCATGAAGAAAAATTAGGCTATAAGAATTCCGAAAATGGTTGATTAAAGTTAACCTGAACAAAATTGAAGATAAAGGACTAGATTAGATTTATTATTTATTAAATTTACAAGAAATATGAAAATTATATATGTGTAGAAGATATAACTTATGTAATTAATCAACCATAGTCTTATCAGGGAAAGAATAACAGTAGCGTTCCCGACCACCTGTCACATCTCTGATTGGTTGAATTTGTTATTATTATTATTATTATTATTAGCACCGCGTCTTACTACCCGTTCGGGTTATACGCACTTACACTAATGTGTAATGGTAGGGTGATTGTGAGATGAAATGAAGGACCTACAGTTTAACGTGGAATCCGAACCACGGTGGAGGCCTGGCATTCCTCACATTCACAAGATGTCTTGTCAGACGTGAAGGAAGGGTTTGGTAATCAGATAAATCTTTGCCGGGACCGAGGATTGAACCCCGGCCGCCAGCATATAAGTCTGATACCTTACCCCTAGACCGCGAGGTCACCGGTTGAATTTGGTCACGTGACCACGCCCCTCGCTCTCTGATTGGCTGTTGGTTTTCCCCTCCCCTCCTGACACCCTCGCTTCCTCCTGGCCCTATCCAGGGTTCCAAACTTGTTTATTCTTGTCCCATTTGTTTTTTATTTGTGCTTATTGCTTTTTTATGTGTGCTCAATGGTTATTTATGTATGCTCATTGCTTTTTTATTTGTGCTCATTGGTTATTTGTGGCTGGGTAGGAATTGGACGGGCATTGAAATGTCGTAGGATTGGCGTTATTTTTTATTTATTTATTTGCGTGCAGTCCACGGCACTGGGCGCTCCTCCCTCAGTTTCGCTAGTGAGCTCTGGGACCATCTTCTTTGCCCGGCCGCTTAGTGAAGAGTTAGTTAGTGAGAGATGGTACCCGCTGCCTTGAGAATACTTTCACTTCCCCACACTACCCCTCCTTAGAGATATTTGTCAAAATCCCTCTCCCATCTCCCTATGTGGTAATGAGTTTTCCCTGATGACAGGCACCAGTTTGGCGGGTCGACAAGACAAGTCGGGACAAGAATGGATCGTGACCTTGAATGATGTTGCAATATGTATTCCCTGATGACTGGTGCTAGTTTTATGGCTTGAAAAGACAGGAATAGATTGTGACCTTGAAACCGTGAGCTAGATCATTGACTCTTACAACCCTCCCCTCGGCAATAGGTTTTTCTAGTGTCACAACTTCTCCCCCACCTTCTATGTGGTAATGAGTTTTCCTTGATGACAGGCACCAGTTTGGCGGGTCGACAAGACAAGTCGGGACAAGAATAGATCGTGACCTTGAATGATGTCTAAATGGGTTATTCCTGATGAATATTGCCAGTTTGGTGGCTCGACAAGAATAGAGTGACCTTGAAACGGTGATCTATTACAAAAGGTCATTGACACTATTCATATTTTGTAACAGTTTGGCAGCTCAACAAGTCGAGACTCGTATCTACGTGTAAAGGGACAGAAAGATTTTAAGTGAAAAAAACACGATATTACAAAACATATATTTATTAAACATTAAGGGCTTACCAGATATATATTAAAGGTTTCACAGACATCATACATAATATCTAATATACACATTTATAGGAATTCCGCATATATTCCTTCATACGTTTTTCTACAGTGTCTCTTAGATGCGTTGGTAAAATTGTTTTTAGTTCACAATCCAGCGCGCAATAGTCCAAACCAACGACTTCGCGTGTATAGTAGGTAGCACTGATAAGATCCAGGTTTCTAATGTGCGTTTCCACCGTAGGCTGTTCAAGATGGATGGCATACACTGATTCTGTTAGCGTGTCGCATACATCCACGACGAGTGTGTCGATCAAATCGTTGCAATAGCGTGCAACGGGTGTCGACCACATATCCCGGTGGTTGACGGTAATGTCTATGAGGTCCCACACATCACAAAGACGCGCCCAGCTGGGTGCTAGATAGGCAACCCATTTGAGTCCGGCGTCTTGTTTCTCGCTTATGACGACCAGACGGTCACCGCACATACGTCTCAGAGAGATTTCATGATTAATCAGACTAATCTTCTGAGGAGGTTGCGTATTGCTGAAAAAATTTGATATGACCAACTTGTAGTTGCCCAGTTCTTGCCAATCTGTACGGTTATACACCGCACAGTTCCCTCCACATTTTTTAGCTGAACATAAGGCGTAAAGTTGTTCTTGACGCTCCTGCTGACGATGACTTACTCGGAATTGACTTCGTCCAGTGGAAACAATGTGTTTAAAATACTGGTGATGGCAAGCGGCTTCATTGGTTTTGATTTGTGGGCGCAAACGTCTTGACCTTCCATGATATTTAATCGCTTCTACGACTGTTTTGGTTATGAGAGGCATGCCGTTAGGATGCCCCTTTTATAGGTGCACGCTGATTGGACGCAGCCTCTTGAGGGGTGGCAGGACCCTACAGTCTTGAAAAGTGTGTTGTAATATCTCACCCTCTTAGCGTCATTGCCTGTATGATTGGTGGGTGAGAATAGGTTTAGTAAAGTTTTCATCGGAATGTTCTGGGCGTGATAGAGAAGGTGCATGAGACAATAATGGCCGCAAACGTCTGAGGCGATGCTTTGAAGTTGTAGCATGCTGAGACATGCGGGAAGTGTTTTTGCGTATGAATGCCAGATGTGAATTTATACGGGGTGGAAAACCATAACTCTAAAAAAAATTCCCACGCCGTTCTTGTTGATAAAGATGGTGACCCAATGCGTCCCATGCTTGGTGTGTGGATCAGTGTTGATGACGATAGCGGCAGGCTGAGCTATTTTTGCGGATAGTTGACCAGCAGGGGAAACACCCGATTGTACAGAACAGAACCACGGGGTGGTTTTCAGCGCAAGAGTCATGGTGTGCATGTCCATCTTCAATCATCCAATCTCGAAGTCCCTAAACAATGGAGGTTGAACAGAAATTTCATACAGAAATGTGTGCCATGCACATGGTGCGGCCCAATTTAAGTGTTATTAAATATGAACCATTTCTGTCGTACAGATCTACGATGGATGTATGCGTGTATTTGACTAGAAACATTTTTCTGACCCCTTAACGTAGATGGTTTCTGCACGCGTTGTGGCACGGGAGATGGAGGATTCGAATACTCTGTAATCCACATCACCGCTATCCCGGGGAATACCGTGCAGTTTGTTGACGATATATTTGACTCACTTTTTAGCGGTGGCTGAAAGTTCCTCAAAAGCGTATGAAGGTCTTAATACCCAATGTTGAAGTAATGTACCACATACAGATAAAACACTCAGTTCTTTGACGATAAGCTTTTGGTGGTCGCCGATGAAGCTTTGGAAATCCACAATGACGTCCATGATTTAAACGAGGAGTGTAAGGGGCGGGAAGTCACTTATAATAATTCCCATAATCGGTCAAGACGTTTCTGTCCTTGTCGATGATGATGATGTTGGAAAACTCCCCCTACACGATGCAGTTAACGGTTTCGTTGATAGCTCTGCTGAAGCTCACTTCGATGCTCAAACAGCCATGCCTCGTCAAATTCCAATGTGATGTTATGTGGGTGGACAGATTGGGTGTTAGATCGAAAGCCATGAGATGATATCGTTTAGGTAAGGCTTCCCGTGTGATTTCGCTACCTTCGTTCATGAAATGGATACCCGTTCCAGAGAATAGTGTGTGGTAAGACATTACATAGCTGCCGTTTGAAAAATTGGGCTGTAGCTTTTTCGACAGCACTTGTTCCCCGTCCACGTATAGCGAGAAATTGTTCATGCAATAGGTTTGGAATTTGAAAGGGTTCTTGGTGGCGTATCCATTGAACGCATCGTTTGATACAAATCCCACGATGAATCGTTTGGGTAATTGTCCGGTAAATATGTTGTCCAGTGATTTCCCTTACACACATGTAGGAATTAAGTATGTTTTTACTTCCACGTGGGTGATGGGATACTTTTAAGGACTTTCGTTTAATGCCTTGTCATGTGCCAACAGTATAGCAGGTGCTACTTTGACACGTCGCACTAGAAGGCCGGATTCAGCTACGTGAACCTTAAAGTGAGGGAGTTCAGGGACGGCCATAAGACTAAACCCATCTCTGGGACAGACCAACTTGATTCTGAGTTTTTTGCCGTTCAAAAGGTATTTCTCTTGGTTAAACACGTCAACGTGTATATACCACAAAAGATCCACCTTCTTACTTTTTACGGTAAGACTGCGATTAGCCTCAAATGCCTTGTTGGCGGCGTTAGCCTCCTCAAAGTTTACCGGGCTGTCAGCGAACAACAGACCACAAATCAAATGTGTTGTTTTGGCTTCAGTGTTGTAATTTTGCAACGTTTCAATGAACAATCTTTAAGCATACGTGTTGCTGGTCGGTGAGACTAGTTTTTGGTTTAAAAACACATCTATCTGTGTGAATAGCCAATGCAACCAGTTGTTGACGGGAGCGATTTGATCCACCTCAGTGAACGCACCACCGTTGGGTTTCATGATGGCCGTCCTGAGAATTAGCATGGTCTGTGAAAGATCAATATAGAACTCGCTTTGACTGGTAATGGTAAATTTGATGGGAGAATCATCTGTGAGGGAAGAGACAGGTTTGTACTGGATCCATTGTCCACTTTCAAAACTGGTTTGCGTGGGTGGGACGGAAAATAGATCAAGTTCACTACTGGCACACTAGTAGGACTGGGAGTGTAGAAACAAAATTTCAACTGAAAATATCTTCTGCTGCTTTCTTGGCCTTTTCACGTCGGGCAACGACAGAAGACTGACGTTGGTGCTTCTTACGACGCCCTTTATAGCCTGAGCCAGTCATCAGTGTGTCAATCTTCTGCTCCACCTTGTGTTTCAGGTTTGTTCCAGCCTCACCCACATGCTGCCGTAGAGCCTCTTTGAAAGGACGACGCTGATTGACGACTTTGGAGAGCACGTCGAAACCCATATGAAGTGCCTGTTTTCCAATTGCTTTAGTGCTGCTTCTCAGAAACAGTACGACGCTCTTCAAAAGGCTGCTGAAAAATCTTCCTATCCCGCTCCCACGAAGATAGGGAACACCGTGGTATATCGAAAATATTCCTGTTCCAACCTGGTTGACGTAGTATCTTTGGTAGGGATAGTTCATGTTGAGCAGAGTCGAAAATGAAGTTTCATGCACACTTTTCCAAACTCGACTGGTACAGTTTCACCAGTGTCTGTTCTTATATTGATTTCCAGGCTTTCAATTTCCCTTCTAAGTACGGGCACCTAGTGCAACGGATCATAGCTAACTGTCTTATGTATGCCGTAGAGATAGTTTATGTTGTTGATACCGACGATATGTAAAAATGGTGCCACAATGTCATCCACGAGCTGTGGATCGACAATATCCGTGTAGATGTACATTTGCGAGGGCAAGCCTAGTAGAATGTTGGTGGCATACGGTGACTTCGGGACTTTGATCAAATTAGTCTGAGGATCGAAACCAAGCTGTAGACTTAGTTGACTTGATAGAGTCAGCAGCTGTATATTTGGTGAAGAAGAAACACCGTCCACTTTTTTGTTGGCGTTTGTGTACTTGAATACAACGCCGGAATCCCCTTTTAAACGCCTCTACTTCATTTAGGGCTTTGATAAATTCATGGATAGTGCTGTAGTTTCTAAGAGGGATGTGATCCTTGATATTTGTTCCACGCTGTTAGCGTTCCCCCAGTTGTACCATACAAAATTTTGGCCCATGAGAACAAGGATATTGGATTTCGGCGAGAGTGACTTCCCAATGGCCTTCGAATGTAAGATGGCAGGGTAGTTGCTTGGGGAAATTCACGAGATTTATTAAGGGAAATATCCCATAAAGCTGTCACTCAGCAAAGTGATGTAAAACTGATCCTTCATGGTAAAGCGCTGACGTAACTGGCAGGAAGACAAGAATTAAACTTGGTGGGGGGTAACCTTTCCAATGGACGTAAGCTTCTGCCACCTTGAAACATAGTATTTTATCAACTTTAAAAAGTTTCGGGAAGACGTACGCATTGCAATTCGGGTTCGTAAAACGTTCCCTCCACCTCCTCACCATCAAGTTCGGTCAGCCTGTAGACGACTGATTTTCACAACACGACACTGCTAACTTTGAAAATTTATTCGCTCCAATTGCTTTCGTAGCCCTCTTCAAACAGAATTTTGGATTTGCTAATACGCATCGTGTCGCCGACTTTCATTTTTGGCTTACTATTCGAGTTTGGATGCAGTTTGCCATACACATTAGCTTTGAAATGAAGCACATGGGTTTCTGAAATGTGTGCAGGCGCCATCTTGATACTGGAATATTTTGCGCCATTGTAAGCGTCGATGAGATCTTGGAGGACGTTCACATACAGATACGTGTTATTTTTGGTAAAGTAGCACCACATGCGCCCTTTCAGTGTTCATTTGAATCGTTCCACGATGCTTGCCTTCTCGTCAGGATTATGAGTGCTGTAGTAATGTATGCCTTTTATCTTGAGAAATTTCCGGATTAGACGTGCCGTGAACTCTATCCCTTTGCCCGTCTGTAAACTTAGAGGTTTACGGCCGCTTTGTTTGAAAATGTCCCGAAAGGCGTCTCTCACGACGCACCCTGTCTTGGATGAAAGCGTCCTCGCCCAGGCTATTTTGAAAAACACGTCGATGACTATGAGCAAATACACTGCACAATCGTTGTATTTTCCGAGACTTCGCATATCGTTGAAATCGGCATGCCAGAGATCGTCAATGTTTACCACGTACTTGTTGCGTGGAAACTTTTTTTATCACCAGTTTGTGTAGGGTATAAGCATCCTGCACACGAAGCCATTTTCGTACTTTCTCTGGATCTTTATTGGACGCTTTTATGAGCGACACCGCCCTTGCAAACACTGCTGTATGAGAAGCGTCTTAGTAGATATAATCTAAACGGGCCATTATGCTCGGAACGGTAGCCACCTGTTTGCATCCACCCTTTTCATTTTCTTCTTCTTAGGGCGTTGCGATGGTGTTGGGGTACGGGCGTTGGATCTCTAATGGGTATCAAACGTTTCGGATTTACAATACATTATTTCGGAACGTTTATTTTTTGGAGCGCCTTGATAAACTCTCGCCACCCAGATGGCTCGCTGTGTCTTCTTGCTTTGACCAGATCGTTGACTAAATTCACAATATTGGATCCACGGAGAGTTGTATCGTAAATAATCACTTCTCCATTTTCGTCCCAAGAGATACCGCTTCGGGAAATAATGTTCTAGTAAAAATTCAGATGTTGTACGTGCCTGTACTGGTACAGTATTGAATACAGCAGGGATGGGAAGTACAGCCACTTAAGGGTAGGTTATGGGGGGGGGATATTTTCAGGCAGTGGAGGGTGTTGACTAAAGCGTATATAGCGCTGTAGCACTTGATGCTATAAAGTTCATTTAGATTTGTCAAGTTTTTAAGCGAGTATTTTTTCCATTTCCTTGTCCAGCTCAGATACGAGAGGGGAGGGGGAAACCAACATCCAATCAGAGAGCAAGGGGTGGGGTCACGTGACCAAATTCAACCAATCAGAGAGCTGTGATATGTGGTCGAGAACACTACTAATAACGTCCTTTGGTCCTTGGGATCCAGATGGTTGATGACCAACTAGTGGATTATTTCTCACATGTTTCGGCTACTAAATTTCCATCATCCTTGTAAATTTAATAAATTATCAATATAAACAATTTAGTATAAAATCTTATATTTTAGATTAATGCTCCTTTAAATTATTTTTGAATGTTTTCTCAAATGTTGAACAGAATTGGATCAAACCATTTTGTAAATTATTCTTAATATAGTTATCGGTTAATTGAAATATATATTTAGAATGTATAGTTTGGTCGTGAGAGCAGTCATTTATTGAAAGCAGTGACGGTTTCAGACATTTTCCTCAGGAAAGGCACAAAAATAATTAAGCTAATTAATTATGTAAAAATTAATAGGCTACCATTTTCATTTACATAACATTAATATGATTTCTTGAAAAACATCGCATACAAAAATAATATTTACTTATATACACCTGTCCTATATACTTATACCTACCTACCTAGTTATGCATTTTAAATTGCATATTTTTTACAAGAAATAAATTGTCCTTGCCAGGTTAGCTAATTTAAATAATTTTGCTAGCAAAACAATATAATTCTTATATACAAAATTATTTCTAAGAAAAACCACAAAACTATGATATTTACAAATGAATATATTCATAGAATCAAAAGTCCTAGTTGCTTTTGTTGTAATGACCAGTATCAAAACTGTTTTAGAAAATGCAATACTATGAATTAAACTAAAACTAAATGTCTTATTTCACAATCACACACATGAAAAGTTCAGTTTTCGGTGTTTGGATCACCGAATGCTTTTTTATTTTCTCATCCAAGTGTTTGAGATCAACTACACCTTTAGTCGCCTACGTGTCTGCAAAGCCAAAAATAGTACAACAAAAACAAATAAAAAACTAATTTTTTTCTTCACACCCTGAAATTCAAGTAGCTTTTTATACAGTTTAGGGTTAAAACTACGATTGTAGTTTCTCTTCTGGCAAAGATAAGTACGTGATAGGTTAAGTTGTGGTCTTGGAAGGCCGATTTTCTTTACTTCAAGTCTTTTTTCTTATGCTCTAATGGCTTGCTTGTCCTTAATATTGTTCATTGTTTTTAGGACTCTTAGTTAGTATAAATTACACCAAAGAAGCACTCAGAATCAATATTAATAAAAAATAAAAAACATACACTACAGTTATTATTGGCGTAACACATTCTGTGAAATTACTTAAAAACAGAAACATTTTTTTTATCGTACACGTACGATTCGATGCGCCACTTTTAGAGACGTTAGAGTGATGCGCCAGACGTCACATTATCCTTTGAGTGAAAGACTTGCCGCTCGGGTGCCCGAGAATAGCTATTGTTCGGCGACCTCAGACTAGTTTCGTGCGCACTTGGCCTAACACAAATACACAAGGCTTCGGGTGTAGGAGTCTGCACCCTAGACCTTAGTAAAAACCTTTGTCTGCCTCTGACACAAATAAAATCGCTCGCGAATAATAAAATATCATTAAACACTAAATAAGTTACTTTTGTGAAACTAAAATATAAAATGAAGTTATTATAATTATAAATAATTGACTTAAAATTGTATGTATTTTTATTTTTTTATGGGGAGGGGGACACAAACACACGTGCCCATGCACCCATTGATTAGAGCTGCCCCTGATTGTAAGTGAAACTGTTGGTTTTCAGGAGAGTGCGAGATTTTTTTTAGTGACATATAAGTTATTGAATCTACTTGTTGGTTTGTTTTCAGGCGAGCACAAGACCAAGTTTTGTAACGAAGAGATCAACGTGGCAGAGGAAGGATTCGTCATGTCTCCGGGATACCCCATCTACTATGTCAATAAGGATGACTGTTATTGGCTTCTGAAGGCTTCGCCAGGCCAGAGAGTGCAGGTCACACTTCTTGACATGTCGCTCAGAAGTAAGTTCCCATCGCTAATTACCAGACATGACATAGCGACTGTCATTGTCTGCTGAAGGCTTCGCCAGGCCAGAGAGTGCAGGTCACACTTCTTGACATGTCGCTCAGAATTAAGTTCCCATCACTAATAACCAGACATTACACAGCGACTGTCATTAGCCGCTGAAAGATTCCCCACTATGAATCCCTTAATATCTAAATTTTTATCAAATATTTCAACTAGAGTCACACAAATATTTGGTAGATTTAGACAAGGACAGCACTAAAATTACTAAATAAAAAGTGAAAGAAAGTAATAAAATTGTATTTTATTTATTTATACATCACAGTTAAAATGCAACCCAACATACAGTAAGATTTTTAAAATATTATTCTTGAAACTTAATCATTAAGATGTCTTTTAAAATTAATTGTATGTGTGTCAATGAAAATATAATTGTTCACAATTCAGCAGGCCATAGGTTGACGACATGACATGTGTTGAAAGCAGGATATAGAACTCAAGATATAAGTAGGTTTAATATCTTGACTTGTCAATTACAGACATTTACAACGTTAGTGACTAGAAAATTATTGCAATAAGGTCCATCCACGCCAAAATTCGCTAGAGACAAGATCATAGAACGTATAGCCAGACCAATATGTATTAAACTAGGGGACGCATTTTATAGTTACTTCTTTAGAGGTTCTTCAACAGTCAAGGCAACCGCCTTGGTCAGCGAGAAAATATCCATCGCTGTAGGCCACATGGCTTAAATTTAAATGGTTTTTGCCGTTTTATGGAACTGCTTCTCTATTCTTTATAAGCTTATACTTTCTTTAACCCTTCGCCTACAACTACCCATTGCCATGTCATTAAGAAAATGGGGGGAGGGGGGGAGAAAACTATTAAACTTCTCATCTCAAGGAGGAAAGCTTGCTGCTAGTTATCAAATATCAATTCTTTGTTGGAATCCTATCAAAAAATTACTGTATTTGTTAAAGGAAGGTTAAATCTAAAGACTCTTTTTTTATCAAGCCTAGTTTCATAGTTCTTCAAATAAGCTTTAAGAGTCGTTTAAAATATGCTAATGTCACATTTTCACATATTTCTCTATCAAAAAACTACAAATATAGGGTATTTATAAAAATGAACCCTGTTTGAATCTTTTGACTTTATTTTGGCGTGAACCATATTTTGAAATGACGCATCGTAGAGTTAAATATTGCGCTAGAGCTGAACGTCTGCGCGGCAATTTCACGCTTACTGAAGCGGCCCCATTTAGAGGTTTTTATTGTATTTCAAAAGTACTGTTATTATTTAATGTGGGGTCTACCACGTTTAATATAATTCTAACAATTTTCATAAGTATAGCTAAACATTATGTAACAATACTGATTTGGACCCCTCTCATATATGAAAAAAGTCATGGATGAAGTGCATTTTCTTTAAGTATTGTATGTAAAATATCCTTTCAACACTTCATCTATGGAGAATCACGCGCTTTTCAGAAGTAATTTCAAAGGATTGCACCATTAAAACTTTTTTTTTTCAAAAAGAAATTCCGTAGTGTTTACAAAAAAAACATGTGACGCTAGCTCCCTGTACCCAATAGGAAGCTAGCCTTCACAACATCTATCACCAGGACGCTTTCGATTGGTTTTGACACTGGTCACGAGAGGTCCAAGGGGCAAGAGGTAGGTGATATATAAGCTGCTTGTGCGTATGAACACAGAGAGTCACACACCTGTAGTATTCTACAGGCTCATTTCATTGGTTCCATTTCATCAGGTTATAAGTTTATTCGCGAGGTTAAGAGTCATGACAATGACTCGGTACTCAAACAACAAATCAGCCCTGTCGCAGACATCCTAGCTTGGCGTAAACTGTCAAGTTGGTAGCTCTGAGTCGGGCAACAGCCGAACGGCGAACACAGAGAGTATCATGAGGTTAAGGGCCAGCGACTGCTGCCTGTAACTCACAAAGCATAATCAGCCCTTTCACAGACAACCTAGCTTGGCGTAACTGTCAAGTTGGATGCTCTGTGTCGGGCAACAGCCGAACGGCGAACACAGAGAGTGCCAATACAAATTATAAACGGTACCTTTAGCATAAATATAGCAGTAATTTACAGTGTCACTAACTGAAATCCATAGAATACGCAGAAAATGTTACAGAGAAATAATCTGTAGTTCAACGAAAATTGTATCATTTTACATAATATCTTCATACCGAAGAAAAAAATCACTTTAATAAATCGTGTGCATCATTAAAGGTGTTATTTATTAAATTAACATATCTGATAGTTATGTATAGTAATAATTGGCGCTCGATCACGGGGCTATACATACCAATTATATCATCAAAAGACCGGACTGTTTTAATTAGTGCTCGATCACGGGGCGATTGTCAGCTAATTAAACGGTATCACTTCAATCGGTGCTGAGCGAAAAACCGATAATACCTTAATTGACGTCCAACGCGGACCGATTAATTCAACTACGCTTTAATTATTTCACCGTGGACTCATTTAATGATTATATTTTGATATTCCATGCTTCGTAATTTTGTCCCAAAGAATGTGTATAATTTAAATCGTACCGTCTAATTTTCATAGGAAGGGCCTATTAGAAAATATAAACATATTTCTTCGCAGACAACATTGATACATTTTACCATAGTAGTATTGTTATTTTACAGTTATTAATAACATTAATTTTTATCAAAGGTGTTTGTTAATCACAAAACCTGTGCTATAAATGTGGGAAAGTAGATCTAATATAACACTTCCTGTAAAAATTGGACTGTAGGTGTCCTGTTGGAGGTATATGTAGGTCTATAAAGCTCTAGTTTAGTTGCTTGTCTTATTACATAAGGAAATGTCATATATAATTTGCCTCCACATTATTTTAATCGGGCTTGCCTTGTTTTACCGCGTTGCTGTGAATTTCCCACTCCTCTCCTAAGAGGGATTCCTGCGATTTGGCCAAGAGGACAGACACACACTTTGCTTCTCTTGCCAAGAGGAAGATAGTTCATATGTGATATATTGAGAGGGATAAACATAATATGAACACTAAACTATTAACACTCTAAATGCTGACTAACAGATATTTAAATTTAAATTATATATTTGAAATATCAGCAATAGGGATGTGATTGGGGTTTTTTTGTTCACGAATTAGGATATCCATCTTTTAAAATTTGAATTAAATAGTTTAAGGTGTTAGTGTAAGGAAATGAGTTCATGGCAGTATTTTGGATGTTTTTATATCATTTTTTTTTTGTCAGAAGGTAACAAATAATTTTCTAGTAGACGCATAGGGCTTAATTTTCTTCACATGGTCAAATAAACACCTCTTGAATGTCTGTCAAGGGTGTCCTGGAATTTAATTACAACTTTTTCTCTTCCTTTAAAGTTTTATCTAACGCCGCTATGCTCATGGCAGATATTCAAGAACTGTTGATATCACAATGTGGATAAAATTAAAACTCTTGGTTTTTACTGATGTCATATTTAATTTATTTTGAACAAAAGAAGGTTTTGCTATAAAAACTGCTCGTGTCACCCACATTCGCGCTTTAAAAGCGCCAGTACTAGCAATCGATAAGTTTAAAATATCTAACTTAAAGAGTTTATTTCGTGGTTGATTAACCGGGAAATCATATGAAAGATTACACTCGAGCAAAAAAAAAGAGAGTATTTTATGGATTATTATTTCAACAACAAGAAAATTGAGATAGGTTTTATTTTTATTTTTAATTTTATTTTTAAAAAAATAGGCTACAGTGTAACATTTTCATTGTTCTTAGGTTGTTTTTTCTAAAGAAGAATACAGAAAACGCACCACAATGCGACGCCTAGTTCTAGCTGTATTACCTAAGCTAGGTGTTATCTGGAGGGACGGGTTCTTCAGACAAACAAGTTCTTGTACCAAGGGGTAAAATCCCCCAAATCTACTTTAATGATTTTTTGTTTCAAGTTTTCAGTTCAAAACCTTTTTTGTAAGGACCTACAACATTTTTATATCATCAAAAACTCAATCATAATAGCGTACGTAAGTTCACCGATAAACGTAAATAATATGTATATAAATAGACGGTACAGTTTGGGCTTATACTTTTTTTAGCACCGTCTCTTACTACCCTTTAGGATTGTACTAATTATGCTATATTGTTAGGGATAAGGTAGGCTGTATTTATAGACAGTGTACCTGCATTTTGCGTGGAGGAAAATGGAAAACAATTTAGGGAAAACCCCCCTCAGTACACACGACCGGGATTCTATATCTGATCTTCCCGTCTTCAGCAGTCCAATATATTGCAATAGTGACTCCTTAGACCATGTGGCCACCGAAGTGGGTCTAGTTATTGTTAAAGACAAGCTACAGATGGCTCGTCAACAAAGGTGTTGGAATGGGCGGGTGTACTGATATGGCTTTTCATGAACAGTTTCGTACTTTCCTTTTACGCAAATACGAGTACACTTTATTTCAATTGTACTCTTCATTCATCATTAAAGGTATCAAGCTGATATTTAATAGTTCCACTATAGTCTAACCTCTAGCTTATTAAATAGGGCCAAAGACGTAGCCAGGGGGTACCTGGCCCCCTCCCCGGCCCCCCGAAATATAGATCCTTTATATGTCATTAAATATGTTTTTACAAAAACGGCCCTCAATAAAAAAAAATTAAACGTATTTACCTTTGTGTTGGAATGTTGGGGCTTTGGGGGAGGGAATGTCTGGGGCTATGACGTTATTCATAGCTAGGAGGGGAGCCCAGAGAGAGGGAAACCAAGGGCGTCCACAGGGAGAGGCCATACATTACAGGTGGTTTAGTAACAAATAGAGGCATCAAATATCTGCCAAACAGTGTTGGGAGATAGCACTCAAACACTGCAACCAGCCACTTTTAAGGCTTAGATTTAAAAAAAATATATATGAGTGAGCGCTTGAGAATTTTAAAACTAATTTTTTATTTACTAAATATCATGACGATTTAAAATGGTAGGAATATTAACGGGTGCCACAAAGGTTTGTTATTAAGAGTTTGATCACTGGGGGAACTTGTCAGCAATCGGGCACTGATCTCCCACCACTTATCATTAAAATGAGACATCCATGGTAGTTTTATAGCACTTAATAAAACATAAAGACAAACATGATCTCTTGGACGATACACGCATCAAGCAATAACTACCGAACGTGCGCTTGCAGGGTATTTTACCGAAAAAATACAAGTATGCATTTCAATGCGGAGTAAGTCAAAGAAGGGTATACAATTCGTCACCCACTCCCTCAAATCAAAACACTGTAAAAGCTAATCCTATAAAATGGACTCAAACCTGTCAGATTAGATTTAATTAATTTCGTAGAAACGCCAACAAATTCGGACCTATCTGAATTTTTTTTCTTATGTTGTCCCTTCTTTTTAGGAAACAATAATTGCCTTAAAAAGCGTCTTTTGAGGCTTCAATTTAATATATTTTACCAGGGGAGCACTCCCGGACCCTCCCACCATTCGATAGAATATTCCCCAAATGCCCCGCCCCCCCCCCTCCCACGGTGAAAATGCCTACGGGTGCCTTTGGGGGGAACCCATCAAGTGAGAAATATGGAAGTTAACAGCTCTCACACTTATAATCACCAGTTTAGTCAGTTTTCATCTGAAATTGGGCCCCCTCCGAAAGTTTTTTTTTTTCTGGCTACGTGTCTGGATAGGGCCACAGTGTAGCCAGGGTAGATGGAGTGTAGGCCTACCTCTCTCACGTAGCTCGTTGGCGTAGCATATGTGGGTAGAGATAGAAATACAACTTGATTAAATTAAGTACTTATTATACTTCAGTATAGTTTACTGTACTGCTACTTTGAATTGTCACAGGGAATTTCGACTGTAGTCACAAAATCAATCATCTGGACCTACTACAGGCGAAACGTCGGAGACAATGACGTGGCCAGCCCGGAAGTAGATTTTATTCCAACACCAGCCGCAAATATTTCAAATAAATCCTGTAGGCCTATAAGTAGTATCTCTATTCATGTCTTAGTTTACAATAAGAACACTATAGCCCTATTCAAAAAATAATATAACGTTTTGTGTACGATATGTCATCCGCTATTTATTTTGAATTAGTAAAGTGATTATGTATAGGTTAATATAATCAAAATAAAGTCACAAAAACAGTTTTTCTGCAATACAAATACGTAGAAAAATAATTTTCGAGCTAATTATTAATTTAAACAAATAAAAAAATGAATATTGTACTCTGTTTGAAGCATGCATAATCATGTAACAACCGAAGGTGTTATCGTCTCAATAAATTAATTTTGTTGTTTTTTCCTAGCACGTATTTCTACTCATCCGGGCTATACACATTTTAACTACGCGCGTGTTAGAATGAGGAAAGTAGAATATAGAAGAAAAGTGCTCGCATTGACGTGGAAAGTGGGGAGCAATTTAGTAAAAAATACAGCCTCAATACACCTACAGCTGGCAGCTGATGGCTTTGAAAAATTACCAGACCAAATTATGTATCCCTACGCCGAACCATATGATCTGCCAAAACATGTGTTTAGCAGCTGTCACTTCTGAGAGTCAAAATTTAGGTATATAACTAAATTTTGACAGTCAGAAGTCAGCTGTGAGCTGTCAGTCAGCACCAAAGAAGCCATGGGGCTACTGCATCTGGGATTGAAACCATAACCTTCTCGCCACCCCCAAATCAGACTTGAATAGCCCTACTTAGTCTGCGTGCCCACTGATGTGGGAGTAAAATCATTTACATTTTATCCCAAATACTTTTCAAAGCACAAGGGGGAAAGATTAGCATCAAACAGCAGTTATATAACCAATTTAAAGTATTGTACTTTTGTTTCCGTGGTATCTCAATTTAACTTGTATGCATTGTAAAGTGGTTCTCGGGTTGAGTTAATAAAAAAAGCCTCTTCTAGAAACAAGATGGACATTTACTACTTGTTTGGATATGTATTCTTGATGACGTCACTTTTTGGCCACCCAAGTAGCAGCTTCTAGGGCAGTAACATATGCTATATTACACTTCAACTCATAGATTAAATTTTCATAACATTTTTAGAAACACTCCAGTATATTGTATGTAATTTTTCTCAATGTATCTCACTGTCCGTTCGTGCACAATATGTTAACTACAATAATGTGGTAGGAATGAAGGTAGAATTTTTGTGGAGAGAGAGCGAAGATATTTAGTAAAAACCGCCATCAAAACATTCGACCCGTATTCGAACCACAATCTCTCCGTCACTGGCGCCCTAGCCCATTCCAATAATACAAAAATACAATAAAAGAAGCCTACATAACCAATTTGATGTACATCTCTCTAAAGAGATTGTTAGTTTTCAATTATATAATAAAGAATATGCATAGGCCCTACTTCACATACTATTAATGGGAGTATTCTGTAATTTAATTATTAATATAGAATAGTGATCCAAAATATGTTTAAAAAAAATCAGAGCCGTCCCCCAAATATTATCACATGTTTAGGTCATTGGTTTGGTCTTAGTAGTAGGACTAAGAGCCTATTTCTACGAGCGTATTTAGCAGCATGGCAGCAGTGCTGCTAACGCCCGTACCAGCGCTGCTGGTTATGTTTATTTCTAATACTTCAGTAATAAAATAACATTGTTGGACACCCCCGCCCACCCTCTTCCTATTTCCCTCCCTCTAAAACAGGAATAAACAGGATTTTTATGCATTATATAAATTGCTGGTATTTATTAACAAGACATATAAATTAATGGTGTGAAATAATTTACAATAAACATGGTTGTACATTAAATATAAATTTATTGTATTAAACTGGTGAAATTTTAAAAATTATAGCAATTTAATATAATTTTTGATTCACTCGCGATTCACCCTCCCCAATTTATTCCCGTGTCTCTCTGTATTATGTAAGCAGTGTTTGGACCACGCTTCCCTTTAAGGTGTTAACGCAATACTTGAACTTGGAATAAAATTTTTGCACAATGATTTCCATGATCTTGTTTTTTCTTGCTTATTGCTGTGTTCAGATGAATTTGAATCCCAAACGGCTGGTAGCATCTCTATCTCACTAATAACATTTCCACAACTAAACTCTCAAAGATTTGTTGGGATGACATTATATAGTAACTAATAAATAATACTGTAATTGTTAGCCTAGAACAACAACACGTGGTTCTGTTTTAAAAGAATCGCGTGTATTACTGCCGCCCGTGAAAACAGGACCATTTAATTTAATGTACTTAGCTGGCAGCGCGGAGTTTCCAAGCATCAGTAAATAATATAATATACTTTGCAACTTAATAAAAGCAAACGTAAATAATTAAATACCTTAAAGTAAAACTAGCACAAAATAAAAAGGCCTACGTAGAAAAATTATTTACAAAGTCAGTCAAGCTCACAAATTGAATAGGAAAGAGAATGAAATATGCAAGCACATAGCCGATTAAATTATATATCACAATGGACTGCAAGCAATACATTCTATATAATAATACTAATTCATCATGATCAATAAAATAAAATGAAAATATTACTTTGAATGAAATTATAAGTGATGGACTCAATGAGGAATCGCGACTGTATCAACACTGTGTGCTGGATAAAGTGTGTCTTCACTATTAGACCAGATTTATGAGATTACTGTTAAATACATTTACAAATGTGTCACTATATTCATTCATTTCAAAGAAAATATTTTGCAATAATTGGTGTATAGTTTTGTACTTTGGGATAACCTGTTGTTTTTCAGCCTAAAAGTCACCAACATTTGTTCATAATAAACATTTTATTTGTGGTTTTGTATACAAAATAGAATAATCCATTAAAAAAAATCTTCAGTACAAAATTTGAATTTAGGCCTAAACCCTATTTATTATATACCAGTAAACCCTTGCAAAACTTTCGCACATTCAATCTCCCCACTCCTCCTCTCCTCCCCCAAAAAATATTTTTTTTTTTTAGTTTTTTGTTGGGTTGTTGAAATTAAATACTCAGTGAAGTGTATAAAGTTACACAAAATAGCAAAGAGAGTTTATTTTCAGTAATTGATACAAACATATTGTTAGATTTTTCTTTTAGCTTAAATTTTAAACAAACATGCCAGAAGTCAATAAAAAATCTTTTCCATTTATACCTTATTCATCACCGTAGGGTTTGTATTTTTGAGAATAAGGGGTGTTGACAACAGAAATAATATATAAGATTGGTCAAATCAAATGCATTGAAAGCTATATCTGATCAAAACTCTTATTTTTACAAGGTGTATTTTGATATATTTTCAATTAAGGAAGGTCAATGATCAAATTAGTGCTTATTTATTTTAATAGTTTAATTCCAATAATTTAATTATTATTTTTTTGCAAATACTAGATTGTATAAGGATAGGCTATATTATATCTGTTTTAATATTATATATTCTATTTGATAAAGTTGGAGTCTATGTTAGCCATAAATATTTAATTTGCATTTTCTGGTCAAAATTCAATCAACACTTACAAACCAAACTAATTTAGTTCATCACACTGCAATCCTACAGTGTAATCAGAGTGTATGAGGAAAAAATTTAACAATAAAACTTATATCATGCCAACAGCTACTAAACTATCATAAACATTAGATGAAAGAAAGTTACCTAGTTTTGAAATATTATAGTGCAAAGAATTAAAACATCATCTTGACCTTAGTAAGATGTATAGGATCTTAGTACCAGGCACTATAGTAGGCCTGCCTATCAGTCTAACTCTCTAGCCTTAAGGAACTCTTAAGTTTCTGACTACCACAACATAAGCTCGCCATTCAACCCTATCCTTAAGAACTTCCATCCAATCCCAAACATGACACCTAACCTCCTTCAAATATATTTTAACACTGTCTTCCCATCTATGTCATGGTCTATCAAGGGTTCTCATATCTTCACGTTTCTCAATTAAAATGTTGTATATACACTTGTAATCACCCGTACGTGCCACATGACCACAGAACCTTAGCCTGTGCCTTGAATTACTCCGTAATATATTCGGGGACAGGCCTGCCACGAGTGGGTGACTAATGTTACCATGGTGCCGGCCTGTGACTTCCAGGGTGCTGGGCTTGAGATTGAGATTTATAAGTTTAAAAAAAATTGAGGAAATGAAAAAAATGACAAATAAAATATGACTGCCAAGCAATAAAATGTCCATCCGTATTAAGGAATAGTGCATCCTCGACCTACCTGATGGGGCTTCCTCCAGAGGCATTTACTGGCAATTTTCATAATTACATCAATAGTTTGGCCTATTAATGTCCTTTGTTTCATAGTGTTTGGAAACTTCACGGAGTCTACAATTTTTATATTGGAATTAAATTTGGCGCACAAAGAGAGTCGGCCAGTAAATCAAGTTCAATTTAAATACTTCATCATGTGTGTAACATTTCAGTGTTCAGTTAAGTTACGTATTAATTTTCGTACATTGCTTTTCTTTAGTAAAATTGACAACAAAGTTTTTTAAAAATATGCACAAACCAAAGTCAATAAATGGTGTAGAAACAGGGAGGAGAGGGGCATTCCTTTTCTGGAAAGAACTTGTTCCCTCCCCCTGACTGGAATAAACTTCTTCCTCCCCTGGAATAAACTTGCCCCACTTTAGATTTATTTCACTCCCCTTTGATGATATTCTCAACTAAGAAGGTGAAAGGTGGCTTTGTATAAAACTTTAAATAACTTCTAGAGGTACCCAATCATCAAATTTGCCAGAAAAAGATTATTAGAAATAGTTTCTAAGAGCATTCAATTTTTCAACATTTGCCGGAAGAGGCACATTCTAATAGCTTTAAAAGTCATTTAATGTTTAAAGATTCTCCAGGTGATGACACTCCAAATAGCTTCTAGAATCACCCACTTTTCAAAAAATTCTGGGGGAGGATCACTTTAATTAGCTAATATAATAGGCATCTAATTCTAGGTGACTTTAGTAGTGACTTTAAAATTGATTTAATTAGTTTAATTTCTTGAAGGGGGACGTGCACCCCCCACGCTCCACGCCTTGATTCACCTCTGTTACAGCAATGATTTATCTCTTTCATTTTAGACTCAATAGTCAATAATTACCTATTTTATTGGTCAAAATTTATAAAAGATAAATTTAATAACAATACGTTAAATAGCTTCTAGGTGCAGTCAAATTACAAAGGGTTTATGGGGAAGGGCCACTACATATAGCTAATAGAAGAGTTTAGTTTTTTTTTTAAATCCATATAAAGGCCACTGTATATTCTTTTTAAACATTTGATGGAGGGTGGTCCTCAAACCACTAAAAAAAAAAAAAATTTAACAGCCCCCTAGACAAATAAGGTTTATCCTAATATGAAGACGAATATAACAAAAAATAGTGGAGCCCCACTTTTCCCTTGATACTGGGCGAGCCTGTTTTGGGATGCACACAAGCCATAAAGTTCCTCATTATAACTTTATCCATTCTCCTGTTTGTTCATCCCTTTTAGGCCCAAATAGTATTTCTCAGCCCTAAGTTCTCAAAAACTCTCAATTTACTATCATGGTACAGATGAGATATCATGCTTCACATCCGTAAAGTACAACAGGTAGGATTATATGTTTGTATATTCTCAATGATTCTAGGAAAAAAGCGCAAATGAAAGAAGCACACGCGAAAACTCCATACAGAAAAAAGCCCACAACCATAAATGCTCACAGGAAAAAAGCCGACGCTGAAAAAAGCCCACACAGATTAAAATTTTATAATTTTATTTCTAAGGAATTAACGTCTTCATTTGTACATCTGGATTAATAAAAAAATATCGATATTGGGTCTCCAAGGGTCAACACTTCGTATTAAAATTTTTACTTCTGGTTAAAATATTTGACATTTTATTAGTGGATATACATATTATGGTTATCGCATTGCTATTAAATTTCTCTTTTATAAATTTTGACCAATACAATAGGTAATTATTGACTATTGAGTCTAAAATGAAAGAGAGAAATCATTGCTGTAATAGAGGTGAATCAAGGCGTGGAGGAGCGTGGGGGGCGCACGTCCCCCTTCGAGAAATCAAACCAATCAAATCAATTTTAAAGTCACTACTAGTTTTATTATCACGTAATACCATCTCACTAACAAGATTTCATTTGTTTAAATTGTTATTGGTAATATTATTAAATGATTAATATACGGTAATTATTAATAATACTTAAAACAATCACACTAAGTATTAAAATTGTGAAAATGGGCATTAATAAAACTATCCAAGTTTACGTAGTGTGCATCTCACCTTGTTGCACAAACATTGTTTAGGTTTAAATTTATTTTATTATTTTTATTATTACTATTTCAAAGATTAATAATAAATAAAGAACTTTAAAATAATTTATTTTTAGATAACATGCTTTAAACAAAATCTTTGAATAATACCACAAACATAATGTGTTAATTGTTATAATGTTTAAACTTATTTCCCTCTTAATAATCACTGAATACGCTATTTGCTTTTAATAAATTCCCATACTGATCGCAAATTTCGTGTTATATCCTTCATTAGAGGATTATTCTCAAATTTAGTATTACATTGAAAAATTAATTAAAGATTTCCTCACAAAGTTTGAAGTATTTTTATGTCAACATTTCTTTAAGCCCCTACCACCACCCAATCCCGATGGGAGCACCACCGTCCTCACGAAAATCCTGGATTCCCCCCTGTGCTGTACAAACACTTACCTTAAGAGGTTAAAGGAAAAACATCAACTTTTTGAGAAACTTAATTATTTGCTTACTATATGGCATTTGATAATTATTGCGTTTAACTTTAAGTATATCTTCACAACTAGAGCTCACAAAATTATATTTATATATTTGCCAATATATCAGAAACTATTGATTTTATAAAAATATATTTCGAATAAGTTTATAACTTTTAATAGTACTAAAATTGTACACTGATAAGTGGCTTAGTATCTCAAATAATTGCGGAGATATAAAACATTTTTGCTTCTGTAAGGAACCCTAAAATTCATTTTCATGGGAAAATGAAAAAAAAAATCAATTTTGTTTATAATCTTAATCAACGCCTAGGTGCGAACGTTAATCAAAATCGTTATAACCGATTTTGAGAGAATGGAATTTTTCTCAATTAGAATTTACGCATCAGACCGGAATCTTTAAAGTCATTTTGGTGAAAAATTGAGGCTATCCATTTAGTTTTAATATTGATCAAAGTTTAGAAATTAAATTTAATCAAAATCGTTAAAGCCAATTGTGATAAAATCGATTTTTTTCTCTTTCCGCCCTTAATGAAACTACCCTTAATTTTAGGGTTGGATATCCAATATGAAAACCATAAATACCGAGTCCAGCCCAATCGGTAAAATAGTTTAGGCTCTAGCCCGAGGTCACTTGTGTGTGCCTGAGGTACAAACTGACTGACAGATGAGTTGGACAGACAGACGGCATTGTTAAAATAATTTCTTCGGATTCAAAGGATCCTGAAACGTCGACAGTCATCAAATTCTTGAGTTTGATTTTTTTTTTTTTTTACAATCACAATATTTGCTCTACCTGTAAGGTAGCGAGGAAGTAAAAATATTGATATTGGGTCCCCAAGGGTCAACATTTCATATTAAAATGTCGACTTCCAGTTTAAATTGTTTAGAGTAATAGGCTTTATTTTATTTTATGTAATATGTGGCCTACTTATTAAACTACACCAGCATCTAAATCCAACTTAAATGTATAATAACCATTAAATATAACTCTATTTTGATATATTTTTGTATTTTATTTGAACCCCAAGCACTTGTTGTAAACATTGGTTATGTTGTTGTACCAAGTCCAGGATTTTGATGACCTAAAATTCTTCAAAAAATGATCTATAAAATGACACTAAAAATTCCAAGAAATTACTTTAAATTAACAAAAAGACCCAAAAAAAGTTAATGCAAACTCTATGAATGCACAAGAATAAACCAAACACGCACTTTACAAGTGGAAACTAAAGAGTTATTAATGCAAAACCTCAGTCAAACTTGCATTTTGTTAAAAACTAACCTTGATTTATATTTTCTTTTCATGTGGGCATTTTTCCATGTGAGCATTTTTTGTGTGAGCAATTTTTCATGTGGTCACTTTTTGTGTGAGCATTTTTCGTGTGGGCACTTTTCATGTGAGCTATTTTCATGTGGGCATTTATCCTTGTGCACATTTTTCCATGTAGGCATTTTTCCATGTAAGCTTTTTTCCTGTGAGTATTTATGACCGTGGGATTTTTTCTGTGCACTTTTATCGTTTGCGGTTTTTTCCGATCACCATTCTCAGCTTAGTATTTTGATGGAGATGACAAGATGACACCAGATTACAAATAGAATAATAACAAACCTTGCCTGCAGGAATTCTATTTGCTACCATCTCTTGAATTTATATTCCTATTTGTTAGAACAGTTCATTAGTACCTAAGTAACACTAAATACTTTTAGACCTAGATTGTTGTGATACTAGATTTCTTAGAACTGCAAGTGTACATCAAATCAGTCTAGTTTAGCTTTATAGTGACAGGGAAGTCGGGCTTGAAATCCCGATCAGGTGTATTGATAGTGGTTTTCCTAAATTGTTTCCTATTCGCTTTCTATGTAAATGTTGGCACACTTCCTGTATATTTTACCTTCCCTATCTCTTTTCCATTAGAGTAATCAAATGAAGATAGTCCAAATAGGCAGGAATACACAATATTTAAAAACATTAAGACTTGTAGATGAATTTTAAAATATATTATGTTGTATAATTATTATCTTGTTTCCTTTAAAGTATTTTTAGTTTGATGTTAATGGATGTAATTACTATAACAGCAAATATTTAGTACTAAATCATAATATATCTTGTGTTGTTAGTAGGTACAGGCCCTCGAGAAAGCAATTGTACAGACCATCTGCAAGTGATAGAAGATGGCCGTGTGATGATGGATGAGTGTGGCGAGCTGGCCAAGGCTATAGTTATCATGTCCGAGGGCAACATGCTAAACCTTACTTTTACTGGCCTCAGTCAAAACATGTTTCCCAAGAGAGGAGTGCTCTTTCATTACAAAGGTACAATTATTATAAGTCAACATTTATAATACATACATTATACAAAATTAGTTTTTGGGATAGCTCAATACTCTACCAGCTTTAAAAACAGGATAAAATATTTTGTTTTCATACATCCACTTATTTAAACTAAGAAATTGAGCTACTCTAAAATCAAATTAAATAACTCCATTTCTAAAATAAAATATTAATATAATATTGTATATGTATAGTAAGGCTTTATTTTACCCAACTTCTTTAGCATGTTTTGAGTAGTTCAACATTTCCATAAAAACTAAAAAGTAATGTTAATAATATAGTAATAAAAGAATACATTTTTCTGTTGTTTGATCAAATTTTGATTATTTTATTGAGAAAACTAACAGCAGGTGATACCAATAAATTTATTTTACAAACAGTGGTGGCTCGTAGCTAAAATTAGTGGGGGTGCTGCTCTAGAGATTTTTTAGCCTTTGTTTTAAAATTGTGTAAAAGGAAAAAAAAACATGTATAAAAAGAAAATTAATTCAGGAACTTGATAAAACTTTAACATAAAAAACAAATTCTTTACTTACTTTAACTTAAATTGTTACAGTTCAAGCTTTATCTATTCATTTAAAAATTAAAGCCATTTAATTTGCGCAAAAGGTCCAATAATTATTTCCTTGATCTTTTTATGACAATTCAGGAAATTTTTCTCCATTGAAAGTACTAAAGGTGCATTTATTTAGTTATTCTGTTAAATAAAAGAACCAAAAAAAAAATGAATCAAATAAAATAGCTGGAAGCAGAATAATAATCTCATTCTACACTCTTCTACACTTTATCACATTCAAGAATATGGTACACATTTCTTAAGCACAACACACGCTGAGTAAAAAAAACTTCCATCATCACGCCAGAGCCAGCACTGCGAGAGAAACGGTGCTCTCTCTACCTGGCAGTCCTGCCTTCCTCCCCACACCCCTCCTATATGCACATGCACACAAGTCAAACACCACGTCGCTGGCACTGTGAAGCGCACAGTTCCATACAAAGATTTTTGTATATTTTCCATAAACTGGGGGATGGCTACTGAAGTACTTACATTAAGCTTAAGGAATATATATTGTACAACAAAAATAAAAAGAGAATTAAAGAAAAAAGGACTTATTATATTAAATGTTATTGATAATATCAAGTGGAAATAAGGGGTGCTGCAGTTCCTCAGTGCCTATACACCAGGTGACACTGTTTACAAATTATGTTTTACATTATATGTAAATATTATAATCAAATTTTGTATTCATAAAAAAAAGTATGATTAATATAGATGTATGTAAAACTTCTATAACAAACTAATTACTATTGTAATGGTGGAGTTTTGTAAATAAGTTGAAGATGCCACATAATGCACCCTCCTGATGTTCTAGCCATAGGGTGTGTTCAACTGAACCCCCCTAAGGACGGCTACATGGTATTCAGGAACCAGACTGACGCTCAATTCATGTGCTGTGTAGACTACATGTTCCCTGACACACTTGACAGGTTGCGAGACTTGCACTGTCACAACGGCAATACTTGGAACAACTCCCTGCCAGACTGCATCAGTAAGTTATACAGAAGTTACAAAACACTTCTAAGTCACCTACTCGACCAAATCATTAATACAATACACGTCATATAGACCTACACTATTTCCTGTGGAAGATAACACATATGGTTGAAATAATGAAGTGTTTGTAAATATGTGCTAGGCTTTTCTACTTTTATTTATGCTTCATTGTCTACAATTCTATATTTATTCAATGATATGTTATAACAAGCTTAAACTATTTTATTTTACAAATAATATGTACAATAAAATTATTAAGAATTAATTTCAAAAGAAGAAGAGCTCTATGTTATCTAAATCATTGATAAAGTGAGGTAAAAAGTCAAGCTTGTTTAGTATAGTTAGCCAATAACGGTATTGAGGTTGGTTTTACCTAACTCCTACCATGTAAATGTGGGTAAATTTCCTCTACATTTTTACCAAATCGGTTAATTAACAGCAGATAGTCAAAACAGGTACCTACCTAATAAGTTGTAATGAAAAAAAAAATGCATTTAATATGTTTAAAAATCACCTTAGAATATATTTTCCCATTCTTTAATTTTATTTAATTAATTTAATGGTATCAAATATTTCCTTTGAAACCCGAATTATCAATATTTTCTTTGAATTAAGCCAAAGTAATGCTTTTTATAATACTATTTTACTTCTAATTAACAGTATTATTAACATTTTGTATAGTCAATCAAAATCCCTTATTTTATTTTAAATAGCTAATTATATTAATTGAAAATCAAACACTTGCACTGAAACGACCCCTTGAAAATTGTCCAATTGTCCATGTTGATGCCTGTAGAAGTGCAAATGTTTGTCTGGAAATTACGGCAATAATGAAATTCATTCTGCTTCTCAGAACTTTTATTATAAGAATTATCTTAAAGCGAATGCACCCACATTAGTGAAGAGGTTTGAGAAATCTCAATAGTTCCATCTAGAGAACTAGCTTCCACTTATTTTATTAATTGTCTTTATTTTGAAACATTGTGACTAAGTTAAGGCTAGTTTGCCTTGTCTTACACTTAACCTACCCCTTGACCAAATCATCTTATAACAACAATAATAACTATAATTGACTCAATTTTAAATGTAATAGTTAAATTACCTCAATTAATTCCTCCATTTATACAATTATTTTAACATTTGTATTTAACAGTTTTATTTTTAAAAGCAGGAATCACTAGATTTGTCTAGAAATAATATTCCGTTTGAGTTAAGTTTTGAAAAGATCCAACCCATCCAAGTCCCTTACTTACACATTCCACATCTGCGATGTTGCAACTGAGAATGAACGGGAATATGCTTCAGATTTGTGAATTAGAATGCTTATAAGGGCGGAGTTTTTATTTGAGCTCGTGTATTAAGCTACTGTGGATTTAAAAATATATTTTTTAGTAGAATAAAATGTATTGTTATGCACTGTGGAGAGAAAGTCTGTAACATATTGTGTATAAGCTTGAGGGAGTGAAGTGTCTGCTGTTCATTTAATTGTAACCACTTGAGTTTGTCAAAGTATTTAGATGTGTGGTCTTGATACTTAAGATTGTAAATAAATTTAATGCATGCATTCTGTAGTCACTGTAGTCTTTATGCAAGTTCTTCAGTAAGGTTGCTATAAACTATGTCACAATAGTCGAAGTATGGGAATATTACACTCTGGATGAACATAGCAGAAAAAGAAAGAAGTTTTTGACCCTTTTTAGGGTATGGAGAGCAGCATAGATTTTTTTAAATATATTTTGGTTATTCTATATGTCCAGATCAGAAATGCATTCCTAGAGTCTTTGTTTGTGAGCCAAATGATAAAACATTGTTATTAAGTAAAATACTGGAAAGGGTTAGTTTATATCTCCTTATTTTAGGCAAGAGCTTTGTTGTCCCAATAAGCATTAATTGTGATTTAGTGTAGTTGAGTTGCAACCCATTATTACATGAGCATGAAGAGAGTCCTCTTAAGTTCGTATTAACTTTGTATATAGTTGCAATTAAGTTTGCAGTACTGTCAAAAAGGAATATTTGTAAATCATCTGAATAGAGGTGATACAGTAAGTAAGTGAAGAAGGTGAGTCATTAATGAATAAAGAGAATAAAAGTGGCTCTTGTACAGAACCTTGCAGTACACCAGCTTTAACAGGGCACCATGTAGTGTGAACATTATTTAAAACTACCCTTGCATTCTACTGAAAAGGTTATAGCGTACCCAACGAACATACATCTAGGTAAATAATAGACGTAACAATTAAGTTTTTTTTTAAAGTATGTCAAAGTCTTACACTATTAAAAGCTTTGCTGAAATCAAGAAGAACTAGTGTTATTGCATGTTGTATGTCCTTTGCAAGCTGTATATCATTAGTTACCTTAAGGAGAGAAGTACATGTACCATGGATAGGCCAGAAGTCAGATTGGCAATCAGAGATAAGGTGGTTATTGTTTGTATATTAATTCTAAATCTGTTTCTTTATAATATATTCCAAATCCTTGAGAATAGACGGTAATATATTAATTGGTTGGTAATCAACAGATTTAGGCTGGGACTTTTTGGGAAACTTACTTGAGTTAATTTCCATAATATAGAGGAAAACTGTCCAGTTATTAATGAGCGATTGAACATATCTGTCGAAGTTGGGCGAACTACTCCTAATATTTTTTGAATTAATAATATTGATATTTCATCAAAACCTACGGCTTTTGATCTAATGCTCATAATAGACTTATGAACCTCTTCAGGATGGGCATAGGAAAAATCAAACTTCACCTCACTTTCTATAGATTGTGGAATTAGTTGTGTCCTTTTTTGCCGCGTTATCCAAACCAACAGGTAGGCGCTCAAAGTACTCATTGAGGTAACTAGATGATATTTAAGAGTAAGAATGATCCAGTTGTTTTTTATTAATACAAATATCATGTAGTTTTTTCCATAACTGTTTAGGAGTTTACTTAACACACTTCCTAAGTATATTTGTTGCATAATTGCCTATATACTTCAAAGCTCTCAGCAACATTTAGTAGCTTATTCTTAGAGCTATGCCTGAATTTAGCATATGCTTGGTAAATTTTTTTATGGGTTTAACCGTACCCTTGTTTTTTTTAAAGTGGTACCACTTCTTTGCTGAGCATAGTAATAACAGGGTGGGTACTCATCAAGAAAATCAAGAAAACAGGAATTATGTTTGAATTTCAATCATTGAAAAAATTCCGTGAAAAGTGCTTTAATTTGCTCAGTTGTCAGAAATTTAAATACTTTAAGAGCCATTATTCAAAGGTATGACCAAATTGACTTTACTTAAACTAAATTTTATATTAAATTTCCAGAAAAATCACAACACTTGTCATTTTTAGCACCAACAAGGCTGCCAACATGTCTTGTATAGTTTATCAAGAGGCAGCCAATTTTCCAAAATTTGATGTAAGGATCTCTTTAAATATCTTCTTGACAGTTATAAATTTAAGAAAGTTTCCAGGCGAGGCCCATGCTAAATACATTCTAATCATATCCAAATTTCAAAAAATGTATGAGTAATGACCATAACAAATAGCTTGTAGAGGAATCTAATTACAAAACAGTTCCAGAAAAGGACCACTCTAGATGGGTTCGAGGGGAGACAATTTTCAGAAATTTGCTGGGAAGGGGTCTTTAAAAAATGTTTTTTGCTAACTCTCTCCTGCCCCTACCCATCCTTCACAAATAAGGTTCTACCACCACTGGTTGTAGCACATTTACATACATACTACTCCTTGTCTACTCTCTACTCGTGACTGAGCACAAATCACAAGTATAATAATAACTTTCTAATCCAGACCTTAAAAGAAATGCTATAATGATGACATGGAGTAATTTCAAAGCTGTACCCATTTTATTTATTAAGGAGGATGGAAGGGGTTATCCCCGTGGTGGCCCATAGGGAAGTGTCTCAACAGGCGATAGTAAGGATTTGTTTAGCAAAGACTGATATTAAAGTGATTCAAAGGGTTTTTAAACATAAGTGAGGTTGTAATTTTAATTGTATTTTACTTTTAACAAACATAGCAACACACTCTCCTACATGTAAGACACTATTAATTAACTAGCTTAGACATTGGATAGTAAGGAACAGTCTTTTAAAATATTGGGACAGTTGTTTTATTTTACTTTCAAAATCGGGAACTATGCTGGAATTTTATTCTATAGTTTGAGTGGCCACCCTGAATAAATTCAAACTTTAGTGTTTACATTGAGATGAACATAAAGAAGAGGCTCCACTTGAAGCCTTATCAAACCACTTCCACATTTGATAACGCGGGATTGATAAAGAAAGCTCATACCCAATAAAGTTTGGAAACACAATGGCTTGTTTCACATGAGTATCATTAAGAAAGTCATACCAAACAGACACAAATACTGTTTTCTTCTTTAAACTACCCACAGGGTAAACAGATCCGAAACAAAACGTAAAACCCATTATAAACATGAACATAGTTGAAGAAGTGTTAATAACAAGTATGTATTAAAGTGAATGAATATGGCTGAGGTTTTGAAACTAGCTAAAGGAAAGTAGGTAGAAAGAGAAACTAAGCAACAAATATTGAAAAATTTTAAAGATATCTTGATAAAATCATTCACAATTTTATTTTTGTCTTAATAATTTTGATTGAATTGACTTGTATGAATTAATAGAATAATATGGTTAATGAATTAATATTGCTATCACAATTAAATATGAAACCATGATTTTAGATCATTTACAGTCATTAGTAATGGAAAGATAAACCGCATTACTACAACAATATAATTTAGTGAATTGCTTCCAAACCTAAAAACAAAAAGTTGTTTACCGTGATTCAACAAAATTTAACAATATTATTTTATGTGTACAACTTGAACATGTAGTAAGAAGCCATGATAATATAGATCTTTATTTTAAGTCTTATTTTATCTAATGGAGTTTATTTTGTTTGTTTGAAGCTGACAAAAGCCTTAAGCCTTGGGGTTGGATTGGAACACCCATGCCTACCAATTCTTTAAAGGATACCAACATAACTAATTCGCACACGGCTGCTATTGTCAAGGAGTCTGATTTTGTGTTTGGTAAGTGTGGTAAAACACGATTGTTCCAAAGCATATCCCCCGATTATTATTTTTTTATAAAATATTGTCAATCAATGTAAATTAAATAAATACAAAATAGGATCTTAATTAATGTCAACATTCTTTGGCATACATGTCATGCAAATTGTGTAGGGATGATATGGTTTAAATTAGTCTTATTTTAAATTAGCATATTACTTAGATATTGACTTGTGTTTTAATAAATAATTTAATAATGTAAATTAAAAAAAATTAATACAGTATAAAAATACCAGGCACAGTAATATCAATTTGCCATGATTATGGAGTTGTAGAAATCATTACTTTCATTTAAAAAACCTCTAGGATAAGCACACATTATTTATTGAGTAATTTATTTATTTGAAACTGTAGTAAGACCTGATTCAACACCTAAGCTCAGTGGTAGCATGTCTGTCTACTGAGCTAAGAGTCTTGGGTTCAATTCCTGACATGACCAAAAAACTTATTATCGGTTAAATGTAGGGGTTACCCTTTCACATTCAGCCGGGGACTGGATGTTGTGCCCGTCCTAGTCTTAAGTTAGATTATAAGGCATATGAAGCAATGACAGGCCTAACCAACCGGCAGTGGAAAATATATCGCTTGAATAAGAAATTGACCTGGACCAAAGGCTGGAAACTGTAACGAATGTAAAAGTAATAAGATATGTACAAAACAAATCTGCTTATCCAATCATTATTATTTTACAGCAGCAGTAATAATATTTACTATGGATCGTATATTAATTATAATTATTAATATTGATGATAAAATACTTCAATGTTCTAATTTGTTTCTTAATATTTCCGTGAACATGGAAAAATTGTTCTCAACAAATAATCAATAAATTGTTTATGTGCTTTGAAACGGGTTCACAAACTGTGACCTAATGTAACATCATAGGTCCCTGCTATCGAGTTTATTTTGTTTTCGGTTTTCTTGCATTATGGAAGCCTGGTTTACAACTTTAATAACATCTTTATCCCTTGAACTAAAGTAGGACACATGCCAACACAAACTAGTAGAACTATGTGTTGTAACAACAATATTAATTTCAAGGGTAGTCTAAGTTAAGAGTTTAACAAAGTGTATATATTTATTTGCTTTTAATAATCCATAATAACTTTGTTGTCCTATATTCCTGACACTTAATTTGACTATACATGTACTATTTTATTTATTCAAAATGGAAGTGATTCTTTTGTTTCAGATGTAATGCTGCCAACATTAATAATATGTGTCTTGCTAATTGGGAATGGTGTGATCATAGTCGTCATTTTCTACATGAGAAAGAGGCAAGTGTCCAGATCAGTTCATGCATATTTGGTCTCACCTGGAACTTGAAATGTATAATGTGCATCAATTTATTGAACAAAATATGCTTGTGAATTAAGTGTTTTCTGTTTCATTTTATGCAAATTCTTGTTTTTGGTGTAAAATATCCTGTAAGAACATGCCAATGAAGAAGAAAACCCTACCAATGCAATTGTCATATTAATAACTGCTGACCACTTGTCTTCCATGTTTAAAACCCACACATCTTAAGTCCAGATATATGCTCTATAAGATGTATTTATTCTTTATATCCAATAAACTGACAATATTATACAAGTAGCAATGAAAGTTATCTGTACTAGTTACTTCCCCTAATGGACTTATCAGAACAAATGTCTTCACACACACAGTTGTTCAAATATTCACTAAAAATCGAAATATATTTGTAGACTATATTTTGACTATAGTTGGCCAAAATATAGAACACATTATTTAGATTTGGTTAAATTAAGTGCATACAACCTGGACAAGTAGTAACACGCTGTAATAAAAATCCAAACAAGAAAACACATTAAAACTGATATAAATGAATTATAGAGTTGTGTAAAAAAAGAGCCCAATCAGATGTGGATTTGCTGAGTTACAGATAGCTGTAAGAGGCTGAATCAATATTCACACACACACACACAATATGCCCACGTGCACACTTACACACATACATACACACACACACACACACACACACTCATGACTTAAATTAAGTTGACTTTTGTGGTTTTGGAGCAAAGTGCTCACCTCAGTACCTGTTGCTCATGGGTTCAAATCCAGATGGGCTCGACAGATTTTTCTTGAGTGATAAAAATCCATAATACAAATTCCTTTGCAAGGGAAGTAAAGGCTGTTGGTCTCATATTTATTATGGTATGTAACAGAACCCTGGAAGGTATGTGAAAATACCTTTGTTGGCAAAATTAGTAAGCCATTTGAGGCTCGCTTGTAGAAATTCTCATGTGCTGATAAGGCAGATTGGCATGCTCAAGTCTCAACTTGTTCGAATACAGGTCAGGTGTAAAGGATGCGATTTTTTGCATCATGATTAATCAATCCTTTCTCACAGTGAATGCTGGGGCATTTCTCAAAAATGTCATCTTACTCATCTTGTGTCCTTAAATTAGTTTAAAGTTAGAGATAGTTGAATGAACAGTAAAGTATATTTTACTGACAACAAATACTAACCATAAAACAAATCCCAATAATAATATTGAAACCTTTATCATTGAGCCAGTTGACTAAATGACAGGCTCATTTAGTCATGTTTACTGGTGACATGAAGGCTAGGGTTTGAATCCTGGCTCGGTTGGTTAGAATATTTTTTTATGTTTTTCCACACTCTTCACACAAATACAGCTACATTTTCTCTAAATCATAACGTCCTCATCCCTATCCCATTAGCGTAGTTACAATAGATAAAGTCTAGAGAGAATGTGAAATGAGGTTGGAAAAGAAACTTAAATGAAGAACATAGATGCGCAAAACTAAATTTCCCATTTCAGATTCTTGTTTTTGAGTGTTATTTTTTCCACCCATTTCTAATAATATAATTAAAGCTAAAACAAATATAATTTGACTGTAAAGTAAATATAAATTATCCTACTATTCAATTTTACACATTTTACATAGTCAACATTAAATTTTGATGGGATTTATATTTATGCTAAAGTGTGTTAGCCTGTTTACCTTATCATAACTTGATTGAGCCTTGCACACTGATGCAGCCAAGGAGGGCAGGGGTTCAGGGTTGAACCCCCACCTCCCCATACCTTGCTACCCACCTACCTCTTTCTTGCCCCTTAAGCTATTGTAACTCTACAAATGAAGACAGACTTAATTGGCTTCATGTACTGTACATACACCCAGAGGTGTCAATTATGGACTCATGTGGAAGAATGCCAGATCTTCCCCAGTTCTGGGCATATCTGGCCTAGCTCTGGGTATATATGGTCCAGTTCTGGCCATATATGATTTTTCCACATGGAGACGATGAAGTTCTCAATGAACTTTCCATGAAGGCAAGGAAAATTAACATGAGACTAAAGTGAATAAGTTCAAAAGGTATTTTGTGAGTTAAGAGTTAGTGCAAGTTGCTTATTTGAATTTTCAGATTTTAGCTCATAAAATAATTATATAAGTCAAATTTCCAAAATACAAATTATAGAAACTTGTATATTTGTATATTCTAGCAGTATGCATAAATAAATAAAAATTTCATGAAAACTTAATAGTCATAATAATTAGAGAATTATGAACAATTTTATAGATTTTAAATAATTTAGGATATTATTGTATTTCTTTTGATGTATTTTAATTTTGCAGTACTTAAATTTTCAAATTTTCCTGCGAGGAAAACCAATGTACCCCACTTAGTTGGTCAGTGAAGCTAACCCTCCCCCTCCCTC
>CABFOW010001674.1:103423-130719 GCA_902141385.1 Timema californicum
TGCACATATCCACAACAAAATAATGAAAAATATCAAACATATAAATAAAAAGTAGTATACATATAAGCCTGCATGTAATCTAAAAAATTAGTTGAATTTGCAATGCAAAATAATATTATTTATGTGTTGTTTAATTTTATCACTGTCAAAATGAATGATGAGACTAACATTTTCTGTTATAAATTGATGTTTTATTACTATATTTACTTCTTTATTTTTATCAAATAGTTATATATTTTTTGTGCTATATCACTTTGCTAGTGCCATGTATTAGTGGGCAGTCATGTATAAATTTGTTTCTAATTTTTCAGTATAATATTAATACAACACAAATAAATATTATACTTTATGATGTAAATGTCATTGTGAAACAATTTTGGAACAATATTATACTAGCATAAATACTAAAAATAGTTCTTGTTTAATTTTATGAGGCAATACTATCACTAGAGCAAAATTACCACTTATTTTTTTACTATTATTTTACCCTTCGGCTAATATATTCTCTTTTTTTATTTATTTTGCTAGGAAAATACCCCAAAATGGTGACCAAGAGGAACTAGATGGAATTATTCAACCTCAAGATGGAAGTGTTTGTGATAAACCAATCAATGTTTGAAGATAAGTTTCAAAATTTGTTTATTGCGGGCAACCTTTCTAACCCTGATTACAAAACTAGTTTCTCTTTCAATAATTCCTATTATTTTGTTCTTTTAAGTTAGCAGATCTAGTCCAGATTTAAAATGTCGCTTAAAATATTTATTGCATATATCTCATTATGTAAATAAAATATATCTATACATTATTATTGTATCAATAGAAGATTCCTAATTTTGTGTTGTTTAATTAGATAATAAGTTATAGTAAAGTAAGTATAGGCCTATATGTTAAATGTATGCAGAAAGGCATGAGTATATTTTGAGTTTTGATCTCAGGGAGAATTGTTTGGTTCTGTAGAAAGAAAATATTTACTTTTTGGATTATATTTGTTTCATCCCTAAGTTCACAAAAGAATGTATCATTTCATGAGGTTCCTTTGCACATTTAATTTAATCAAAAATTAATTTGAGATGGAAAATATATTGATTTCGATCATTATTATAATATAATATTGTTTATTAAATTAAGTTGAAATTTATCACCCCAATTTTTTTTAAATAGCAAAGTGATATGGAGTGCAAGTTTTTTTTTTTTGAAAACTTAATTTACCATATTAACATTTGATTGAAAGATTTTGTGTTTCATAGTCTTCAACATATTGATAACAAAATTCCATACTAGAAAGTATCCTTATTTTACTTAAAATTACAAATTGGTTTATGAAACATTATAACAGGCATGTAATTTAAAATATTTTTTCTTTTTAAAAGTGGCAGCTTGTAGCTTAGTAGGTGTAAATACGCTATTGATTAAATACAAATGAGGTGGAGGTAAATTCTCCGACTTAAATCCACTTAGTTAAAGTTATCTTAATGAAGGCACACTCAACCTTGAATCATATCTCTAACAGCAAATATATTTATATCTGCACTAATATGAAAATGGACTTTGTAGCCTAGTAAATAATATACACATTTGTATCACCTTAATTAGATATTTTAAATAGTTAAAAATTAGTATTTTATGTTTGTTAAAATCTCAGTTTATGATAAAGAGAAAAACTATTCATGACAAATAAGGTTAATTTTTTAATATGCACAACTAGTAACCATTGTTCTAAGTACTGTGATGTTGCTAATCTGTTTCATATGTGCATGGAGATAAGGCTGGATGCACAATGCATCGAACATATGTGTTAACACACGATGGAATAAACATATTTCCGTGTCATGGAACAAATGTGTATGAAGGTAGTTTTAGTCATGGAACATGATGGAACAAAACACAATAAAACATATTCTTATCTCATACTTTCTGTATTCTTCAAACTGGAGGAAAGTGATGAGGAAATAGCTTTTTTGTTGTGGGAGTGGTTGGTGATGCTTCATTAAGAAGAGTAATGCCATAGATCTGGGTTCACCCTTTCTTTTCTTTTTTTTAAGGATGGATGATAAGTTAATTTTGTTATAATAGCCCTTAAGGTTAAAATTGGAAAATGTAGGTCTCTTCTGCACAAATACCATATAGTTTTTTAAATCTAGCTTGGCAGTAATTAGGCCTACATTGTTCCCCTTCTGCTTTTGCACTGAGATGTTGCTAATACACAACCAAATACTAGGGAAACTAGCTTTGACAACCAACTAACCTCCGATTAAACCACCACACTGCAACTCAAAAGAATAGTAAAAAAAGGTGGTAGCACATGCACAACACAAAAATGTTTCATGAAGCATGATTTGTGTAATCATAATTGTGGTATCATGTGTTAATGTTTTGTTTATCATGTTCCATACAGTGTGCATCGGCTCCATTTGGAAATACGCAATCAAGGGAGCTCCACACATGATGACATAAATATGTGTTGTTCCATCGTGTATTAACACATGTTGTTTAATGCAGTGTGCATCCAGCCTAAAGGAATATATAAAAAAAATCCTCTATGCTAAGTAAATGACACAAATGTAGACACGGGGTTAATTAAACTAGAGAAAAAGGGGAGCGAGGAGGAAGGGGTGAATCACTTCTTTGATTGTAAAGGTGCTAAATTACAGCAATGCATGATCTGACTGAGGGTATATTTCAGTCAAAAATAAACTTTATCAAATGTTAACACGTATTTTTATCATTTTTAATGGGTGTGTGTACCCCAAATACAAGCTGCCACTGCATAATTCAATCAAACCCATATGTAATAAAATTTTGTTTGAAAAAAATAAAAAATGCAAGCAATGTGTTTATTCAGTTACTTGTTTTTTCTTTCTTATTTACAAAATTAAGAAGGAAAATTTAAGAGCCAAATAAGTAAATTTTATTTTTGTATTTGGATTACTACTTAAGTTAAACTATATATATATATACACACACACACTCAATGTTATGGTATTCAAAATATATGGTGGGTATTTTCAAAATTTAATCTCATGATTTTAACTAAAATATGTGTGAGATTACATTTTGTTTCCTAAGGCTAAATGTTATATATAATTCCTAAAATCAATACGTAAAATTTTTCCTAAAATCAGGATTTTTTTTTTAATATTGAAATTATAGGACCTTGAAGGTAATTCATACTTTTTTCCTCTTTAAATGAAGAAGTTGCCCTTTTTATACAAAAATAAGAGATTTGAAAATGAAAATATATAAGAAAAGAAAGGTGGAGAGTAGGGGGAAACAAAACTTTTTAATATCATAGCATTGTGTTGTTTTTCAAGGTTTTGTAAAATTGTGACTTATTTATTATATAATAATTTTAAAATAATTTTGTAACTTGACTGACTAATATAAGTAATGTAATATGTTATATACAAAATGCTTTAAATATATCACTAAGATTTAGTGACAGTTATGTTATTAGATAAAACAATTCTATATTATTTTTACTTTAAACTAATTAAGAGTATTGAGTTAGTCATAATAAATAATTAATTGATAAAAACAAAATCCCCCCCAACTGATTATTGGAGAGCATAGCAATTGATTGGCTAATTATATATTTTTAGCATCAAATTATGACTTAGAAAACATTTGTTTTAAATTATTACAAACCAATGAAAATTAGAGTTTTAAACATGATTGCATTCCACTTTGTATGTGACGAGTTCAATTCCTGGTTAGGAAAAAGAAAGGGGAGCATACAATTAAATGCCATTCTTTAAGGAAATGCCATATACTATTAAAAAAAAAAGTATTGAGCTAGTTAGTTGGGTGTTAAAATAAACAAAGTTTTGAAATGCCAATGTTTTGTTTTAAAATTTGATAGGATATTGGCAAATTAGTATAACATTAATGCCATGCAGATAACTGGTCATTTTTGTCTTAACAGGTGTACAGGGTGTCTACTGAGTTGGATAAACCAAAATTAGTGACTTTTAAGTGACCTTTTTTGAACACAAAATTCCTTCGGTAAATTGTCAAACATTATATAATGCATATACAGGCATAATGCACTCACACGCAACATTAAACTTTAATTAGATGGCAAACATTAACATTGTCCTTGGTATCAGGGCGAAAACAATCTGGCAACTTGCAGCTAGCGAATTACATAATGGGTAATTGGTGGCTATACATTTGACGCGTTCGCGTTGTTACGATGTGCGTGAAAGTTAAACATAAATATTTTCATTATTTTATGGCCAAAATATTGAAAATTCGTGATTTTTCAGAGACTTTCATGACTTTTTTTTTTGCAATTAACAACTTTTTCATTACTTTATTGACCTAATAGACACCCTGGTGTAAATACCTTCTAGTTGTATGTAAAGTATATTAGAGGAATGTTGTTATAAATTTGTTTCAAAATGTGAAGTGCTTCACATTTTTATGCTCAAAGGTTAGGATATTGAAAAGGAATAAGCCTAGACATAGAAAATGTAATTATTATAGGCATGAATTACCAAATTATTAATTCAGTTAGCTGACTATATTATAGTTTTAACAACCAACAAAATTTCTTAGTAATGTTAGTAAATAATCTTGTTAAAAATCATAGTGATTATAGAATATAAATTATTCTAAAATTATTAGTTTAGATTTTAACACTACTAGTGTATTTTTTGGCTATACGATTGCTGATAGGCTACCGGTGTTAACCAATTATTATTATTATTATTATTTTTGTAAAACATACCTTAGTATGAGTAAATTTTAAAGAGGTTAACCTAATTACAATAGATAAAATATTTAAAAAATTACTGTTCACATCTAAATGACATCGTGGACTACACACAAATACTGTTAAATAATAAGATGAAAAAAGTATATTAACTTGAATTTCACTTTCTAGCCAACTGACATGAGAATGTTCTTTGATTAAAGGTTTTAAATAACTTCAACAGCTTATGATCAAATATATGTCCATTCATTTTCCTTTACTAAATAGTTGTAAAACATGACAAGGTCGCCCATTTAGAGCATAAGCTTAGTGTACTGTACATTAATTTATTGAAACATATTTACATAGTAAATCATATTACCAACACTAGTATGCATTAGTCATACAAGAGAGCAGAATTATAAATAATAAAATATTGCTTTTCAAAGATGTATTTGAAAGAATACAGAAGAGAGTAATAACAAAAACATTGTGGCAACCCTAATGGCGTGACCTGAAAAGTGGCGCTAATTTAAGATAAATGTGCATTGAAATTGTGTGTATTCTGAAATTGAATTATATAAATCACAAATCAAAGATAGTTACAAAAAATTAAGGATATGTGAGTACTCAAATTTTTGAGCTGTGCTTTTGATAGGTAGACAAGATCAAGAGGTTTATGTATTATACAGTTTTAAGCTTGTTGCACATAATACTATTTATCTATGCTCTATTGAGTTTCTGATGATGGATGACTCATTGTTTACACTTCTTTCTTACCACCTTTATGTTGTTTGTGAAATGTGCTGTTGAGATGAGGAAGTGACATTATGTAGTGGGGAAGGGAAGCAGAAGAACCCAACAAGAAGGGTTGTGTGCATACATGTAGCCATTGGAGTGTTTTTTAGGTCAGCAACTAAGCAAAAATAGTGGAGGAGGATATGAGACAGAGATTAATAAGCTCTAAAAAAGAACAATGAAACTATGTTATTGTGAATTGATTGTGGTGATACCTTGGCTGTAGTAGTGAATATTGAGCGGGACTAATTAGATCTCCATTAAACACACTTAAAAGGCCTTGCTTACAACATATATTGAATGGATTCTTTAAATTGAAAAATTATACCTGGATACGGGACTCGAGCTCGGGACCTTTGGCTTAGTATCAATATCCAGGAGTAATCCCGAGCCCAAGCTCATTATTCACTTATATTTTAAGGCAGAGTGTGTGATGAATGTGCAGAAATTTTCAGCTACATTAATGAGTGGTTAATTAAGATCACGAGCAATCAGATAACACACCCATATTTGATTTGGGAGGGCTTTTGCTACCAATAGTATATTGACAATAATTGTATGGATACGCATATTTTTCAACTTAAAGAGGAGGATGTTTAGATACAGCTATAACTGTAACTAACAAATATAATAGTTTGGCTATTTAATCCATTAGGTGCACATTCATAAAGTTATTGTGATTGTAATGTAACCTTGTTACAACATGACATAGAAGAAGTTGTATCACTCACTAGGCCAGCCCCAATTGACTCGTTCCGACTCGTCTACAATAAACCCGAGATGCACTCCACCACAAAATCCACATTCAACTGTACCAGAGTTCAAGGCTCGCTGCTGGCTATGTTGGGAGAGCTCCCCCCTCCCCTTCTTGCGAGTGAACAAGAGACAAGCAAATGTTTACCACAGGATATATAATAGTTGGAGCCCAGAGTAGGGACACATATTACACTCTGGGCTTTCAAGGTAAATAGCCTAACTATTATGTAGGCTCGTCCCTGTTTTCTAAATTCATTTTGGCTTTAAAACTTCTATCTTTCAAAATTCAATTTATATATCTACGACTAATATTTATTGCGACGATCAGATACGTCAGTCCTTTCTTTTAAGGCAATGTTTACTTAATAAATACTTGGTCCCCATTAATATTTTTTGTATCTTTAATTTCCGCAAGTAGTTTATATTTACCGCCTTGTTTTTCTACCAAGGTTGGCTTAATGTGGGGCCGCAAGCCGGCGGAGAGATTAATTTTAGTATGGATACTTTGTTGGATGTTAAAGATAGGCTAGTTTAGTGTTGTTTCTTTGCTGGTGTCTATTTTTATATGGTTGTTAAATGTGGGGCCACGGGCCACCCAGTACTTATATCCACGGATGGCGCTACATTTGTTATTAAATCATTTAGGTATTCTTACTTAACCTTGGACTTTATATTATGTCAAGTATTACATTAATGTCGCTATCATCATTTAGGTTAGGGACTTGAGCTCTTGACTCACCTAATGTTTTGAACTTTGGGCAGGTGTTGGCTCTCTGCCCATGTTGTTGATAGACATTTATTAATGTGTAACAGGAGACCAATTTGTTAGATCTTTAATGCCATTCTCTGATGACACCATTTTGGAACGTATAAGTATAAGGAGCCGCCTGGTGTTTGTTATTGTTTTAGTGTTCATCTGGCCTTGGCGGTGACCCTTGTGCTTTGTAGCCCATCTGGCTTATGGTTAACGCTATTACTCTTAAGTGCCTCTCCCTCATTGAGCTGTACCATGTTATTCTGGAAATAAAATTATAACTCTCTTGTGCTTACCTCTGTGTGTTATTTGTGTGGGATAATGTTGGGGGTAGGTCACAGTAATATTGGCAGCAAAATACCTCTCGAGTAAAAGGTTGTTGCGTTATTTGATATCTCGTGATCTTAATTGATCAGTGATCACTCATATGTGGTTGACTATTTTCACACGTTCATCACAGACTCTGCCTTAAATTATGTGTGAAGAATGATCCTGGGCACAGGACGATTCCTGGATATCTTGAGGTCAGAGCATTGGCATAATAAGCCAAAGGTCAAAATCTTATGGATGGTAAGTTTTTTATACACTTGATATGAAACAAAGAAATGTTAAAAAAAAGAAAAGGTCAGCCCAGTGAGGCTTTAACAAGCAGATAGAAGAATTTTTTTTTAATTGAGCCATTGAACATGCATTTTTTGAACAGCTGATAGTATCAGCACACAACTTACAAGCTAATTTAATTCTTGATCAGAAACAACACACAGCTCAGCAATCATTAATTCATTACTGTGAAATTTGGGACTCCAATTTCACTAATGATTATTTTTTAAGCATGTCAGGAATCAAGCCTGGCCCTTAAGATCAATAAAGAGACATGCTGCCAAGAGAGCTAAGGTGTCTGAATAAACATTTATTGTAGTTTAATGACCACATCATAGTAGCAGGGAAGTAAATCCTTAACAAAACATAACAAAGAAATTGAAACTATTTTGCATATGAGAGTACAATTTGAATCGCTTAAAAATTGATAAATGATGTAAGAATTACTTTTTACTGATGAAAAAAATTGTATTAATATTTAAAGAAAACATTTATATATTGTGCTAAAAATGTTGACCACACAAAGCTTGTGTTTGAAAAATAAGACAACACTTGCTACGTGGCAGTAAAAATGAAAATGTAGTCCTACAATTTTAAAGCACAATAAATTTGTATACTTGTCTTTATCAAATAAATTTGGATAAAAGCATTTTTTCTTTTAAATTGTTAATACAAAATAATATAAATAAATCAAGTGATACAAATTTTCAATGTAATAATTAGTTACAAATACATTAAAACCAAACGACTAAAAACAAAATAGATATCAGACTAGACTATCATTCTTAATATGCTTTCTTTGGTGAGAAAGTATAATATAGATGGAAATTTTTTGTCTTTTATAAATATTGCACCCAAATACAGCACAATTTTCCAGACATGTTCAATATTTTATTGTGTTGTGGTTTATCACTAACCAGCGTCAAGGCACTTTGATATGTATTAAATAACCTGTATTTTATATAACGAGTAACGCTTGATCAGGTTATGCCACAAGGTGTACTGTGGTTAACTTGTCATGTGCAAATTTCCACGTGTTAACATGTTATCCTCCACTGTATTTTGTAAAAGAAACAAAATAATGAAAAGAGAAACATTGCTGCCAATGGACAAAGAGTAATTTCGGCCTCATAAATGAGACTGCTAGCTATCGCCCTCATCCTTCAACTTGGATAGCCAGCGATCTAGAGGTGAGGGTGGGCCACTCGTGCCAGGATCACCACATATTTTTGCCAGCCAAACATGTTGCGGGCAATGTCAACAGTTATTTAGTACCTCAGTTGTTTTTGGTGTGCAGACATCTTTGAAGATATAGTTTTGCAAACACCAAAGTGAAGTAACTGACTTTTTAAGTTTTATTTTGTAACTCTAATAAGCTTCAATTGCAAGTACCTTAAGTCTAATCAGACTTAGCTGCTTTGGTTTAATTTTTGTGAACAATATGTTTTTTTCAAACTGTCTAAATATTTTGGTTGTGTTTTTCTCGCATGTTATTGTTATGTTACCTTAACGTTAAGTGGATTGTGAAATAATAATTAATAGCTCTTTGTTCATTGGTAGCAATATAATTATATTTTTGTTTATCTTTCTTTGTACCTTCTTCCTAGTATCCAAACAAATGAATCTGATTCACTGAAAATTGTTATAAAATATATAATATTTAGTCGGTTCCTTCCAACCTTGAAACAGCAATTCTGAAATGCACTATTCAATATCCAAGCATGGATATAAATATTTGACATTTAGTCTATCAGAAAGATAAACATGTCAATTACTGTTGTAATGTGTGGCCTTCACTTTACACAAGGACAGGGACTAGTATAGTGCTTTCAAAGCTTTTGTCACTGTGGAACTCATTATTATGAATGGTTAAAACTCAAATAACAAAAATAAACTTCATACTTAGGATTCCATTTAAATAATTAATAATCTGTGGGCATTTTTTTATATGCAAGTTAAACATTTGTTTTATGAATAAAAAAACAAGAGCATTATTATTAGTGGCAACTATATATACCATATTTATAATTAAATATATTTATAGTCATAGTAATAATAGTAGTATTGATTTTATGATAAGTCTAATCAGATGTTATTAAAAAAACTAAGTGTGAAGTTTGTTATTGGTATGAAGACTTAGAATAATTTTGTGAAAATGCACTGTCCATATTGTAAGATTATTGTAACACCTGAAATCATAAGATGTGTATAAAACAAGGATTCTTGTCCCATTAATATAATTTTACTATATACTCTTACAACACATAAGTTTTTGAACATTTTTATGTATTCACATAAAATTGCAGTGCATTTCTTGTTAAAAGTAATATATTATCAAATAAACATGATAGAATTGTAGAAAATAATGCACAAACCAACATAAAAACATTACTACACACACACAAAATATACTGTATTCCTATAGTGTATTTATTATTAAAGTATTGCATTAACAATGGTCAAAATTTATACAGGAAACACATTTGTTTGTTTTTTATAGCATCACGTCTTATTAACCAGTCGGGTTTCTGGTCTGCGAGAATAGTCATATTATCATGTTCATATATGTATTGGTGAAACCCAATAACTGAAATACAGGGGCTTAACATTTCCTTATCAACTTGGCTATATCCTTGTTCAACTTCAGCTAGGCTGTGAAATGCAAAGGCCACAGGCTGACCTTTACGGAGTAGGCAGAAAACCTCATTACTGGCATCACACTGAATTTCCACTTCCTGTTTGGGCTCAAAAATCTTCAATATAGGCGCATTCGTGACCAGCTGCTTGTCTAGATGTCCACATATAGGAACCCTGCATTTTAAGGTGTTCTCATAAAGTAGCGGTGACCCTCGAAAATGCAGGAATAAATGTGCTAATGACATTGACAGCATCGTGAAACTTTTGTGACGTTCTCTTACCTCAGTTGGGACTTCAATTTTTTTTAACACGTCTATCTGTTCTGTTTTAAGCTTATGTACTAAGTACACTAATGGTTTTAGGTATTAGGAAGGTTATATTTAGAGGAAGTGTACCTTAATTTACATGGAGGGAGAGTGGAAAACCATTTTGGAAAAACCACCCAATTGAGATTCAAACCTTGATCTCCCCATCATTGGTAGTCTAGTCTATTATGAGAGTTGTACATTTGAATATGCATCCACTGAAGCAGGTTTCAAATTTATTAATCACCTGTACATTTTCAGGATCTGACTTTGTGCAGCTCAAAGTGAAAACTAGCCCCATGTAATGTACTTCAAAAAGTGTGTATTGAAATGTATTTTCAGTTAATTAAATGATGTTAATTTTTGCTCTCTAGAGTCCTGATTCCAAATTTCTATTATGCTATTTTCAGTATAACCTGTTACAATGATGTCGTCAAATAGCTTTTGGACTCTTTCCTAGAAACTAAAAATTTTGGGGTCTTTTTTTCTGTGAAAAATTTCCAGGAAGCATGACAACCTGTAAAACATCCTCTTGTAGTGAGTGATCCTTCCAAATGATGTATTCATAGTACACAGCAGAATGGATGCTTCAAATTCGAACTGATGGAACCCTTCCTTCATATCAAAGACAATGAACATATTCCTATGTCTGAGAGTGGTTGTTAACTCTTTTTGAGTGGGACTTCTAAAATTCTCTCTTTTAATGTATCTAATTAATTGTATTGGATTCAAGCATAAGCAAACTGATCGATTTGTGTTTTCCCCGATCACAAAGTCAGGAATCTAGAAAGTAAGTTTTTAAATTTTTTCCATAGTGTCCAACTTTATGAAATGATCTAAGTATTTATCAAGTTTTTTCTTAACAATTTCTGGTAAGCCGCGTGTTGGTTTTACTACAAGACCTGCATTTACTAAATTTACAGGTCTAATTTACTTCCTCGTTATTAGTTCAATGCATCTCAGAAGTATTTGCTATTTTACATTTAGAAATCTTGCCAACTTATGCAGATTTAAAAAATAATGTACGTTTAGCAATATGATCGAAAATCAATTTATCCACTTAAGACTTCCTAAATTCTTGATTAGAACAAACAAAATTGCAGTACTGGTCTTGGGCTTTAACGTCAGTTAAGTAATTATCGAAACCCTTTCCATTTTCAAATTAACTTAGGGTACACCAAATTTAACGAAAAGAGCAATAACTTGCTCTGGAGTTTCCTTAGTCTCTGTAAAAGTGCTAAAAACATGAACTGCATCTTCTCTCATCCGAATAAGACGCAGCACAATCTTCACTTTTTTGTCACTAGACTTCGCTTGACCCAAAGCAGTTGTATTTGCTTTGAACATTTTTATGAATTTTGTCCATTTCCCAGCATGGGTTTTATTATAGTTGAACACTGACAACTTGAATAAGGAGTTTGTATTAAATCTACACTTATAAACTAAAGAAAAAAGATGGCTCATTTATTAAGTAATCCTAATTCATTATTATGCACCATACTTTTATTATAACCTGACACCCTGTCTTATTAAAGGATTTCACAAATAATGGTTGATGTCAGACATGGAACACACTTGTTTTAGTATGATCGACAGCCATTATTAGCCTTCCTGATACCGAGCAAGAAGCCAATTGCCCAGGTCAAGGTTGTATTAAAGAGGTAGGCCAACTAGCATGTATAGCCACAATGGTTATAGTTATCAAGAGTGTTAGGAGGCGCACACTTACATACTACAACAAATACCATATGGCATCCTCCTGAGGATGTATGAGCTTGAACAATAAGTTGGCTGCTGTAATACCAACTTAGTGATGTGAAAAATTTCTTCATGATAACTTTTTGATAGAGAAATTATCATGATGTTCTGGTATTGCCATACTTGAATGGGTAACCACCTGCAAATGGGGTTAAATGTGGACTAGTTTTTAGATATTTATTTGGGTTAGATGATTTGCTAGATTTGTTTGGTTAGGCTGCTAAATGAAAAATAAATTTGGCAAATTTTTTAGGTTATTTTATTGGAAGATTGAAAGATAAGTTTTGTTTTATTAAAAGATCATTTTAACTTTGCTAATGTTTTAATGCTTTTAGTTTAGTGAATTATTTTCTATAGTTCTCACACATTTATTTAAGGACCTTTATATCAGTCTTAGAGCACTTTATTTCAACAATATTGTTGAAAGCATTTTATTAACCATTGTTTTATTTTTAAAATAGTTTTCTTGTATTTGTGTTAGATAATGCACATTTTTTTACTTTCCAATACAAATAAAAAATACTCAATGAGAGTACAGGGAATTTTTGTATATTAATATGGGACATAATTTCAAAACTAATGAGTCAAAAAGAGAAAAACATCAAATTGGAATGTATAGATTTTCCATGCATTTTTAACAATGTTACACTTTAGAATAAAAATGAACAATAGAGTTTGCATAAGTACAACTAAAAAGGAAAAACTCAAGTTTGTCTATATGTGTAGGGATACTATTTATCGAAAGCATTGTATGTATGTATATACACAGAAGTCACATCTTATACAAGTATTAGATTCTAAAGTTAGCTCTACAGCAAAAATTGAGTATATCATTAAGTATCATTTAACTTCCCTTGAATAGCCTTCAAATACAGATTATCATTTACTTTAATGAGTTTCATTACTTGTCCATGGAAGGCTTTTGTAGGTTTTATAAATAGTTGCAACTTCGCCAATAAGTTTGCATATTTTTCGTGTTAACGCAATAACACCTCCCATCTCAATCTCTTTGGGGCCATTTAGTTAGTAAAATGGTGTGTGGAAATGCCTACATGTTTTTTTCTGCTGGGCACACGAGTTAATTGTGTGTTGAGTTAAATGTGCTTATGTGACTCCATTGTAGAGTAAGCTTATTATTCATGCATGGGTTATCTGGTTCATAGGTTGGTTGAGAATATTTATTTTCATCTTTGGCAACTCAACTAAGCCTTAGAGGAAATTGCAGAGTTTGAAATTTCTAAGAGCTGCTGTTGAACTTGTAGTCTGGCGCCATAAACAACACACTTCAGTGGAGAAGTTTGATTGCTTTACAGATTACTGTTGACTGGCTTAGTCAGAGAAAGTATAAGCTGATGGACCATATACCGTGTGATTTGTGTTTTTGTGTGTGAGAGCCTCAACTCTTCATGGAAACAAACACCACAAACTAATTTATTTAATAAAACTGTTTGTTATGGAAGTATTGATGGCTAAGGCCACTCACTCGGTCGGTTGGTAAAGCTCACTTGCAAGTTCGTGCCATGGTGTTTTTATATACACAAAAAAGTTTAAATAGAAATAATGTGTTTAAAATTGATTTCTACTTATCTGTGATTCCTTGTTTTTTGTTCGAATAACTGCATTTGCTACACATTTTCTGATGACTAGTTTCAATGCTAAGCAGCAGCATCTTCAAATCTAATATTTAAAGTATATATTCTTTCCTCATTGCATTTTGTTTTTCTACATAAATAGTAACAGAAAGTTGTAAAATCAATTAAACCCCTTTTAAATGGCATACACCAACATCTCAAATCATAATGAATCAGTACGTTTCCAATTTTAAAATTTCAATAATAAAAGATTATTTGTAATTCTACATTGAAAAATAAGTTTAGATTAGAAAAAATATGTATTGATAAATAAAGAATTAAAAGTTGATAACTTATTGTGCTGAATATATAAAGTTATAAATATAATTATTTTTCAGTGAGCCTTTTGTCAGCTTACAACAAGAATATTGTTTTTATTCACCCTTCCATTATTAATGTTCCTTTATGTTTCCATTGATAATTCATTACTAAAGAAAAGTGAAAAAGGTTTTCCTTATAGAGATATATACCATATTGTGTTCGTTCTTCCATATGTTTTGTGACTTATTCCAAATATAATATTACTAAAGAATAGGTAATTTAAAAACACAGTATCATTCACTAAGAAGGTTTATGCCGATCATTTGAACCTCAAAAGTTGCATTGGTGGATTCTATTAGAAAAAATTCAGTTAGTTAACAAACAGTTGACTCATCGTTATGCCCTGTGGGCAGGCATGTCCTTCGTATTATTGCTAGGAGAGGAAGAGGTGTGTGTGGGGTTGTCACATGAATGGTTGGTTCTTAGTGGGGAAAAGTATCCAGAAGGTATTGAAAACAATCACTACAGCAATAAATTGTGGTAAGCATGAACATGTGGTGGGATATGATACAAAAAAAACACTAAATTCTAGCAATACTGATAATTTATTTTTGAAATTTTCTATTTTTTACTATAAAATATATTACCAATTTTATATCTCCTAAAACAATATCAACTTAGATGCACAATAGTTAAGTGACGTGATTGAAAGTTAATGTATTGTTTACATTTTGGTGTAAACAGACACGTGACTCCTTGTGCTCAAGTAAACTGTTATTTATTTTAATGTTCTAGTAAGGTGGGAGTAGTGTTAAAATTACAGCGAGAGCAAACTTTAATTAGTGAGAGGAGGATATATTTTCTAAAATAACTGGGCTAAATTTCCAAAGTCAACCACTTTAAGACCCGGAAGATGCATAAAGGAAAGAATTAGGGTAGGGAAGAGATTAAAGGGAGAATATCATATCTAAAAAATCAATACAGGAATAATTATCATGGTCATTATGAACTGTTTCCAACCTGTAGGTCGAGGCAGTTTAGGTTTTTTTTAGTGGTGCGTCTTACTACCCATTCAGGTTATATGCTTATGTACTAGTTATGCTAATTGGGTAGGGATGTGGCTGGTTGAATTTAGAGGAATGATCCCACATTTGCATGAATAGAGAGTGAGAAACTATTTAGAAAAAACCACTCTCAGTACACCCAAATGGGATCAAATCCCGATCTCCCCATCATCCACAATATAGGCAGTTAAGTTAAATCCCCCCATCTTTCTGTCCTTCCACAATTTTTCCTCTCTTACACTTGTCCAGTCTCCTCTCTCACGCATACCCTTTCTGTTATCTGCTCCAAGCATCTCATTCTTGGCCTCCCTGCGGTCTTTTCTCTCCAAACTTCAACTGCATTACTTTCCTTGAGATTATTTCCTTTTCCAGTCTCATTAAGTGCCCATGCCATCTCACCCTTGCTTCCTCTACTTTCTCATGTACTTACTGTAGCCCAACTCTTGCCCAAACATCTTCATTTATAATCCTATTTCTCCTGGTGACAGTTTGCTTCTCAAAAACTTAATTCCCATGGCCTCAATCTTCCTTGTCTCTCTTGTATCCAATGTGCAGGGCTCTGCTGCATACATACTTTTCAAACAGGTCTCTTACACAATTGTAAAATCCCTTCTCCGGCTACCCTCTTCCCATTATATCTTCTCTGATGTTACCGCACCTAGTCTCAATCACACTTCCAAGATACTTTATAATCTTTACTAATTTCAAATATACTTCATCCAGTTTTATGTTTTTTAGACCTTATATAGCAATATTCTTACTTGTCATCACTATCAAATTACTATTTGTCATGCTAAATTTCATCTCAAACTCGTTCATTTCCGCATTCCATTTTTGTAGTTGTTCCAGTATTTCGTCTTCCTTATACCTCATACCATTAAAGCATTCACAAACATCATTGTTTTCATCTTATCCTCCCCAAGCTTTCTTTCCACTCCATTCATGACCATGATCATTTCCATTACCATTTCCAATAAAAAAGTGTTGGATTAAATATTGAAATGAGGATAGAAGGGCAAGGCCAACACACTTGCCAGAAAACTGTAGAGCTCAAAAGTTCATAATTAAAACACAACAAAACATATAATTATTTAATTTACAGGGTATATCAGTTTTCTTCTTCAGCAGAAGAGAGTAAAACACAAGACTGGACTACAGGTTGAAGACTAATATTTTTTTTTTTAGTTGAAACCACTCCATCCACCCTTTCTTCATTTTTACACAACTTACGTTATCATCAATTATTCATTTTTAGCAACATGTATTACTACCTGTTCAGGCTATACACTTATTAATAATCTTAACCCTCATCACCACCCCTTTTCCTACCCCAACCTCCTTTTCCTATTTCCAGAATATTTTTTTTATCCATATCCTATCTATGTATCCTATCATTCTTTACAATTTTCCATTTTATCCCTTTTGTTCTTTTTGTTTTCTCTTTTATGAAGTTGTGTTGCGGGTTTCACACTCCTCCCTGATGAGATGCGATAGAATGAAACCTAGGTCAGGGGATTGGGCGGTGATGATCGATTTTCTTTAAGAGGCAGCCATTACCTCTTTGTCCAATGGCAGCAATGTAAAGTGTGAACTGTGTTCTTCTTTTCATTTTAAAGGCCATATTGTGTTTGTCCTTTTATATGTTTCTATCCACCTTTCCTGTACCTTCTTACAAATATATGCAATTGTCTTGTAAAGAGAAAAGAAGTTTTCCTTATAGAGATATTTTATATCCATACTGTAATATGAATTTTCCATATCCATTAACACCCTTACCAGGTTTTTCCCATATTCATATAGCTTCTACAGTTGTCTATAGGGCTCTGCCGGTACTCTTAGTTTGACCACAGAGCCGAGCTCGTCACTATAGCTCGGGATCGAGATTGAAAGTTTTGCAGGAGTGTCATTTTCAAGCTTCCTCTTGATGTACATATAAATCAATTTTTATAATGCAATGTTAAGTATAGGCTATTTAATTTAGTTGATATTGGCATTTTCACTTATAAATCATTCGGTAACTTAACAAATTGTTAAAATTAATATCGAATTTCACATTAAAACCTTAATAGAGCTTTAAAACTACTTTTGACCAGTGAGCTAATTCAATATTTTTATTCATTTATAATTATCCTTGTTTGAAGTTGCATTGCCATGAAAAGGAAATTAAAATAAAAATAGATCACTATATACTTGAAAAATATTATTTTTTTGTATTTTACATTGTCCCTAGGTCCTTCAGATAAACTACAACATTATTATTATATTTAGTTATAGAATTATGTTGGTTAACCTGTCTGAAATTAGCGGTAATCAACGTTGTAATAAATATTTGATCAAACATACCATATTTTGACCATCTTATTATTAATTTTAACATATGAACAAATCAAATTTAGTAGACACTAAAAAGTGAAATGAAATACATTTTGTAATAAGATAAATGTATAGTGTAAGCCCATATTAGGAGCAAGTGTGCTTAGAGGAATGGAATTGGAACAGAATAAGTGATCATGCACGCGATTATTATATTGAAGACTAATAATCGAAATATGAAAAAATTCAAATTTTCAAAAAGCCTGTAAAGGTTTACACACATCTTTTAATACTGCACAATGATTTACTCACGGGACAGTTGAGTTCACCACACAACTGCCCTAAACAATGACTGCTCCTGTTCTCTGCAAGCTGTGATTGACACACCAATCGAGGTTTACAAGTATAAGTACTGTAACGATGTTACAAAAAGATGAACAACAAGCTCAATCAAATGGGAGTACACTCACCTTCTGCCTGGTTTAACATAAACACTGGAGCACATGTGCTGCGACCTCCTCTCCCTAGAACTCAATCCCACTGACTAAATAGATACTATCCGACGGTCCGCTCGTGAAGGAAGCCCCACCCAGAAACAAACAAGTGACGGCAACACCACCAGTTTAGTTTCCACTTCCGCTACCTGGATGGTTCCACGAGTTCCTAGAGTCATCGCAATCCTTCCTAAGCGCTGCTTGTCTCCCCTCTACCACTCCATGTTTTCCCTCTCTTTGTGGGTATGTCATGCATTTGTGTCGGCTATATATTGCGATATTTCTTTAACATGGTTACTCTTTGTATCACTGGCTTACTAGGTGAGAGCGGCAATTAAGCTTGGACTTAATTATATTCTTCAAAATTCTCTTTCAATTATATTATGATGAACCTTTCAAAATTAATAATTTAGAACATATTAATTTAAATTTCTATTTTCAGGATGTTTTTTTTTTATTCTTTTGTATTTTAACTGCTAAGGGAACCTACCGTTCTCCTATGGAACATAACTTCTGTTTCGCCGCTCAGCAGCTTGCGTCTATTTGCGCTCTTGCCGACTGTCTGATTAGCAGTTGTGTTTGTTGGGAATATTTTGAGTATGTTTTACTTAGACAGTTTAAATTAACATATGGTTATGTGGGGACCGAGCACTTGAACTTGCAGATATGTGCTTTATCTTTAACTATTTCAAACTTATGCTATGTTGTGTTGGTAAAACCAAATACGTTTTATGTGAGTAAATAATTCCTTGATAGTATAAATTTACATTTAATCATGTGGGAATCAAGGACTGTAACTATAAGCGATATACTTATTAAAATTGTTGCTTTGCTGTGGCGGCTCGTGTATAGGCACAGTGCAACTGCAGCACCCCCTATTTCAACTTGATATTATCGATAACATTTAATATAATGAGTTCTTTTTTCTTTAATTCTTTATTTTTGTAGAACAATATATATATATTTCTTAAGCTTAATGTCAGTACTTCAGTAGCCATCCCCCAGTTTATGAAAAAGATACAAAAAAAACCTTTGTATAGAACTGTGCGCTTCACAGTTTCAGTGATGTGGTGTTTGGCTGTTGTGCGCATGCACACAGGAAGGGGGTGAGGAGGAAGACGGGACTGCCAGGTAGAGAGAGCACTGTTGCTCTCGCAGTGCCGGCTCTGGCATGATGTTGGAGGGAAGTTTTTTTTTACTCAGTGTATGTTGTGCTTAAAAACCGTGAACCATATTCTTGAATGTGATATATTATTATTATTCTTCCAGCTATTATATTTGATTCGTTTTTTTTTCAGTTCTTTTATTTAACAGCAAGACTAAATGTGCTTGCGATAAAAATTTCCTCAATTGTCATCCAGAGATCAAGGAAAAAATTATTGAACTTTTTGTGCAAATCTAAACAAGCAGAATGGATTTCATTTTTAAATAAATAGATCAAGCTTGAACTGTAACAATTTTAGTTAAAGTAAGTAAAATATGTTTGGTTTTTTTTTTGTTAATATTTTATCAAGTTCCTAAATAAATTTTCTCTTTATACAGGTTTTTTTCCTTTTACACAATTTTAAAACAAAGGCTAAACATTTTCTGGAGAAGCACCCCCATTAATTTTAGCTACGAGCCGCCACTGTTTCTTTGTAGAATAATGTTTGATCGGACGAGAAGCAAGCTCTTAAACTTTAGCGCTTTTATCTTCGAGAGCACTAAATTACATTTGATTTCTATTGGAAAGCAGAATAAATTGGTTCCATAGATTTATTGCTTACCACTTAATGTCTTTAAACGCCTGTTTGGGCTGAGCGCATATCTTTTCAGTACTGCTCTAATTAAACTTTGATGTATTTAGGCATTGTTTGGATTGTAAGATACTTCCAAGAATAGCATTTAATATGTACCTAAACTTCAATTACGTTAGAATATGTATTATTAGCGCATGTGTGTAAGGTGCTTAGTAAATGAAGCTGATATTGCGTTCGTTGAGGACTTTAATTGTACAGTCCAAAATACCTTAGCCATTAGGCGGTGAGTTTATTACATTTGGAAGTTGTTACTTTATTTCAAAATACATTATGATAGTACAAAATTATTGTCATCAGGTAACTATATATAATAAATAGAGTTTAATTCTCATTTTGACCTTTGAGTCGTAACTTGTTGACTATCCTTGATGGTAGTTATAGTTTGTCTCTCACTTTAAACTTAACTTGGCGAGCATACTAACTAAACAATATGTTTATATTGAATTTTAGTCATATTTATTATATGTTATATTTAACTACAAATCTTTGACTTGGCTTGCCTTGGGCTGTACCTCGGCATTTGTAATATTATTTGTATATCTTCTATTTCCAATATGTCAAATAAAGTAAATACTGTTATTCTCTGGTAACTCCTTGACTATTATTTATCACACTTCCTGGCAAGTTAAGGTAGTTACATTACAACTTATGTGCATGTTCAGCTGGTGCAGCAGTTAAGGCCATGCCTACCCTATCTGGTGGTGTGTTGAGCTTTCAGCTCTCAAAATAGATGGCGTTGCTAACGTTACACAAACTGGTGGATTCCAGCCATCAGGTTGGCAGAACAAATAGTTTGTTTAAACAATTGGGAGGCTGGCTGACCGCGACCGGTAATCAGTAAAGGCCGCAAGCAAACTTTTCCTAGAACTGATAGCGATAAGAAGTGTAGTGCAGGACCGTAAAGTGTGTAAGCAACAAAGTTGGACTAAACGTGGAAAGATTAAACGTCAAGATACAATCATACTCTCGAGCAGAAAAATTAGCCTAGCCATCCCAGCCAGCTTTCTGGGGGTTCAAATCCCTGCTGCGGGTATTTTGGGGAGATTTTATTCAATTGGTTCCTTCTACTCACCCACGCAAATGCGGGTACATTTTATTTATTCTACCTGTTTAGATATGAACTAATTATGCCAGTAGATTAGGGATGAATATGTTTCAATTTAGATAAAGTGCACCCGCATTTGCGTGGAGAGAGGGTGGGAAAATATTTAGGAAATATCACCTGATCATGATTGAGCCACGATCTCCCAGTCATTGGCAGACTAGTTTATTGCGACAGTGACGCTTTAGAACATGTGACCACCAAAGTGGGATATTACCAATCTTCATGTCCAAAATAACTAGACGATTAAAATAACATGACTTGCCAAATCTTTAAAACTTACGTAAGCTAGAAAGGTGGGAGGGAGCTTACGCAAGGGAGGGAGGATCTAAAAATATGTAAAAAAGCCTTACGTAATTTAAGGATGGCTCCCTTGTAATAAAATCTCTGGGACATAGATACAAGCCCTAAAAACCGAGTCATCTTATTGAGCACAGTAGAAAAGAACTCATGTCATTGCTTTATAAATAACCCTTTTAAAAAACTCTTGAACTATTTTTTTCAAATGAATATCTGGGGAGGGTATTGATAAATAATACTGTATACTTATTTTTCAGAGAAAAAATTATTTAAGGTAAAATTAGAGATAACTCAGTTTTTAAGATTTTGTCACTAACTATAATAACCTATACAAGAGAGTATGTAGCTTACGATTTTGTCTAACCTTTTATTTGTGATTATTAGTAGGCAGGTAAAATAAAAAATAACTCACGCTTAATATGCTAAATTTAGCCACTGTGCTTTGATTAATTTTTAAACTTTAAAGGCTAAAGAGGCAATAAAATATTTAATTAGCAGTTTCATTTCAAAGACTAGAACAATTTTGACTATAGATATATCTGTTATATTTATTACTGATATCACCGCGTCATACTACCTGTTCATGTTACACACATCTATGATAATCTAATTGTGTAGTAATGAGGAAGGAAGCATTTGAGAGTTTAACTAGTAGCATTTTTATTTTGGGAGATGGGGAAACAATTTAGGAAAAACTACCCTCAGTAAACCCGGCCAGGATTTGAACCCCAAGCACTCCGATATCAGTAAGCCTGTGGCATGTCAATCAGACAGATTGGACAGCTACAATTAAATATCTATATTTTAATAATTTAGAAAAGAAAAAAAACATTATTAACATATTTAATTGAGTAATCTACCTCAAAGTTTTATTTTCTCTGACTAGATGCAGTCAAATAAAATTACGTATCTCCCAAAAGTAAAACACGTGGTTGTTAAAAATATTGTCTTTTGATAAATACTGTAACAGCTATCAAAGAAGAGGATTAATATTATCATATTTATGAATAAAATACATTAACGCATACCCTTTGCCAGTGGATGACGTCGGATAAATTTACATACGCTTGCCATGCTGTCTACAAGAAAATATAGTAAAGTACATCTATATCACAAATTCTCATAAAAATAATAACTGATCCTGAATAACATAATTAAAACAAATATATTTAAATATAAGATGCTTTGGTGTCTACTCACCATTTCAAGATATCTTTGGACTCACTTGTCACACATGTGAAGTATAAAACTATTCAATGATGGCAGCCACACCTACTATCGTAACTACAGCAGACGAACAAATGAAGTGTGTATCAAAATCAACCCACTGACCTACAGAGAAGGCAGAGAAGACTGGCGGCGAGTCTACGAAACACGTTTTACAAGCGTCAGTCTCTGGTTCATTACTTTTTGCCTCCACCTTCATCCGTATTTCTCCTTCCTATATTCCTGTGTTTAACACCTTTTTTTTGCTTTGTTCTGTTCGTATCAGATTTAGCACTATATAAAGACCCCCAGCCAGATCCACATTACAGCCAATTTACTGCAACCCAGCATTGAAGGAAGAACTTCTGCACCATGCCGCATCAAAAAACACGACGACCATGAAGTTTGGGCCGTCGGATACGCCACCGCCATGGACAAGATGACGGACTTTCTATGAAAACCGTCAAATTGGAGCCGTCGGATCCCCCGCAGCCATGGATGGGACTAAGGACTTCGTTCAATTAAGTATCATCAAATAATTAAATGAGTCCTTATGACTTGAAATCTAGTTTTTGTGGTAAAAATAGGCAATGTCTATTTCCTCCTTGTAATATTCTGTATATAGTCGGAGATGATTTTCATTTGTTTTGAGAGTATGTCGAATTGACAATAGGATCAACTGCAAGTCTTGTTGACTTCCTATTTTAAAGGTTTATTTTGTTGTTTAAACAGTGTGTCCTCCAGAATGAGGGACAAGTCTAACAATTACTAGTTTCATGCATCATACATCAGTCCTAGAGACAATGTTGCTCTGTATATTTACCATACAGTCTTTACGTTACGAGCCTTGGGCTTGGAATACAGTAATGTCTTAGTTAAAGACTTGCTAAACTTTCACAAGTTCCATTAGTCTAATTTGACCCAATGTTTCTCATGACGCCGTGAACGTCATGTACACCTGTTTAATTTTTGGATGGACTACAACCAGGTTTGTCTGTATCGTATTCCATATCTCAGTTGAGTTGATGGAATTCTTTATTTTGTGTTGGGTAAGCAGTCATGCTTCTCGTGCGGTATTAGCTTCGGTGAACAAACTGGGGAACTGCTATACAATCATAGTGGGGTCCGCGCCAATAATACCCTTTTTCTTTGCCCGGTTTTTGGGCTCCTATTATGTTAGTTTTGCTCTTAGTTTAATTGCAACTAGATTTGTGTATACTATAGAATGCGTTGGCAGTACCGTAAGGGAAAGAGACCAGCCATAATACTATTTTGTTGACACCTGCTTATTAGCACATCAGCCACTATAATCAAGGAACTTTTCTATTGTGTATCATTATACAAAATGTTTTAAGGAGTTTAATTTACAACACAGACTAGCTTAACTGATTTAAAGTTATATATGTATATATATCTTGTTCTATGTTTTGTTATTAACTACTTGATTATTTTCTTCTTTAGAGAAATTCATCCAGTAGGCCGGCTCCTGCACAGCCCTGGTAGCTACAGCAGAATAATCAAATTCACAAAGTTTTGTTGTCTGCACTAAAATTCAAAGTATAACCCGTAATATCATTGTAAACCTTAATTTTGCTATATGTTTTTTAGGTTTAATAAATTTATTTATTGTTTAAACTTTATTCTTTCTCTATTTGAATAGTTGTAACCTGTACGATACACAGATATTACAAGCCAATTTACTACTGGAGTGACGCCTTAGACCACTCAGTCACTGAAGTGGGTATCTGTTATTTAATACGGTGTTTACAGTTTTCAAACATCTATAAGATTTACACAATTTTCTAGAAATAAATGTTTTTGGGAATAATTTTTCATCCTATTGGTAGATTTTAACTTTAGTAATATCTCCATGGTGTCAGCCTGCAAGCAGGCTATACCAATTAAGAGGCTACCATATGTTGGTGAAGATAGTGCCAACATTTTCGGGCTGAGGGTGCCATGTGGTCATCACAACGAGCTCTCCAGCCTTCTATCTCAGTTTTCTAGACTGAAACGCTACTTATTCATTCAAGTAGCTCCTCATTTGTCCTCACGAGGTTGATTTTTGTTCCGTTTCAGACCCACTGCTTCACAGACAGAATTGGAAGCACTGGGGATTGAACCCGGTACTTCGGGATCTGAAGCCAGTAAATCTTACCAATATACCACAGAGGTGGTCGGGTATCAACTATGTACTTACTTACTTTGTGGCATTGGGAACACAATGGTTTTAAATATATTTTACTTATCATCGGCTCCATGTCGTGGTCAAGATTGCTAAAGCGCTATGACTGAGCAGTGAGTGTGTAAATTAATCAGCTTTAGTAAGTTTGCTAGTTTGATTCTAATCAATTATATATTTGAATTTCTTTGTGCGCCCTTTCTTCCATCAACCCATGCTTCACAAACTTGTTATTCACAAGGATATAAAATAGTATTGTGTAAATACTTCTCCACCTCAGAATTTATACAATCCATTGAATCTTCTTCGAAAGCAAAAAGAATCACATATTGTTATTATTATTAGTATCGCGTCTTACTACCCGTTCGGGCTATACGCACTTACGCTAGTGTGTAATCGTAGGGTGATTGTGAGATGAAATGGAGGACATACAGTTTAACGTGGAATCCGAACGTCTTCGAATTCCACACATTCACAAGTTGTGATTAATAGATATCTTGTCAGAGATGAAGGAAGGGTTTGGCAATCAGATAAATTTGTGCCGGGACCGAGGATTGAACCCTGGACGCCTAGCACAGAAGTCAAACACCTTGCCCCTAGAGGGCCAGGTCAGCGTTTCTAAAATATTTATCTGATTACATGTTGTGTTACCACTATGCAATAAGTGTTTTGAATTATTAATAATTGGCCGACGCCAATAACCGATTCGATTTATCGGCCGATATTGGCACAATCGGCAAAGGATAGTTTGTTTTTTTATCATGCTGATATTTAACACCGATAATTCAAAATCTATAAGTATATTTAAATTCTCAAATCCATGAAAATATAATTCTGAGTTTAAAAAAATATTTGGATACAGTCTTTTGCATGTAAACACAACTTCTTTAATCCTGCATTTGTTATTTTAATTTATAAGAAACCGCAAAACCAACATTCTAAACAAAATAAACCATTCAACTTTATTTACCTAAGGTTTATTTTAAATAATGAATACTTGATAAATATATTAGACATAAAGATTACTTCAATTAACAAAGTTAATTACAATTAAAATCAATATTAGGTAGGCCAGTATGATTTTATTTGTTGTGGATTTATAAAAAATTAAAGCTACATCATATAAGTATAAGTAACGTAGTTCTAATTGAATACAAGTTGTATACTGACCTAATATGAAATAATACCTACATCTTCCAGTAGGAGCTGAAGCCCGCGGATGCGCACATCCTTTTACTTTCAATTTAAATAATTTTAGTTTTGGATTTGAGTTATTTTTATTTTATAAACCCCCTAGTTTTTTCATTGGCTGAATTAACTAAACTTTATTTTATTTACCTAACTGTAACTTATTCACACAGCAAAATCAATGAATATGTCCAAGATAATGCATCATTATTGTGATATTGTGTACTCTATGGCTAGCTGCACAAAATCGTGTTCAGTAATCATTTGTGTTTTTTAATTTAATTGTAATTATGTAGATTCTTGTTTATTATGACAGTATGGTAGACCTAACAATAAAATAGATCCAACCAATTCTAATGTTTAAAACTTTAGTATAAACTTTTATTCAACAAACCCACTAATATCATGAACATACAAACATGGCAAAATCAGATCATTCTTGTTCTTTAGTATTGTTACTGTACACTTTTGTAACAATGAATATATATATATTTATGGTTTAAATTTAAAAAAATCTAAAGATGACAATGTGTCATTTTATTTTTAGTGGTAATTAATGATACAAGATATTATTTGAACAAAAAATTGTTTAAGCTTTTTTAAACATATCTAAAATCCCTTCTGTCAAAACATGATATATTACATTTAATTTTAGACTATTGGTAACAGTGATTTTAAGCTTATCTATTAATAACTTCAGTGTGTAACTTAAAGTTGAGTCAAACTACAATGTTAAAGTCTTTTAAAAATTAACTTCCTGCTCTCGAACAAACCAGAATAATGTAGGTGTTTAATTTGAGACAGTTTCCGGTTCTTAAACATTCTAGTAAGTTCTATTGGACTGAGATATACCAAACGAGTGGTGCAATCTCAGAGCCACTGTGACATCAGTCATTGTTATGGACAGAAGTGTGCTCGCCCTTCATAAAAGATGATCTTTTTCTAAGCTAATATCAACTTTATCTGACGTTATTTATTTATATCACAAAAAGTGAAGCCTAATGTAGGGGAGTGTTGATAACTATTAATTAAGATAGAAATAGGCGCACAACGTGGAATGAGCTAATCAGTGACGTTACAAATGGTTCCCATAACGTGGGACCCGTTACAAGACGTAACATAAATTATGTAAACAAGGTGGGAAAGGGGTCAAAAGTCTAGACCAAAATAAAATTGAAATGAGAGTATAAGAGCAAAGTCTATTTACTATATGGATGCCAGTAAATCATAGGTCCAAGCCTTCAGATTAAAATGTAAGTTATCAGAGAAATTTTCAGGGTGTATTCTTTATAAGAAATAGAGCCATGATCAACCTCCAGTCTTAAGGCCAAGATTATAAAGCCCATTCAAATGACAACAGTTCTCTTTAAACAAATATGAATAGGGTGTAACTGTTGTCATTCAATATCAGCCCTTAGACTAATCAATGTTTTATTCTTTTCTGCAAAAAAAAAA
>CABFOW010001675.1:0-21466 GCA_902141385.1 Timema californicum
ATTGCCTTAAAAAAGGCAGCTCAATTCGCTACCGAGTGGTTCGAGATCTCAGGGAAGAATGAGACCGATCGATATAGACAGATAGCTTAGTTGGTAGAGCCAGGTGCATTTATCTAATGAGGTAGGGTATGAATATTGTACTTGTCCTGACACATTTTTAAAACATTGAGGTATTTTGACCTCTGTCAGCCATGTACATATATAGAGCTTTCACCAGTAGATGTCTAAAGAAAATTTTCGTTGAAAAAATCTCCCTGGCGGCAGAGGTTGGGAAAGATAAACAAAAAGTAGAAATAAGAAGAAATGTGAGGGTATTTTTGTGGTACAAGTTGTGTGCACATATACACTTTTTTTTTACTAAAAGAAGATTTCATTTGACTAGAAATAAAAAGTACTTTAAATAAGTATATATATTTAATTTATTTTAGTGTTTTGTGTGTGTAGCTCAGTGGTTTTACAGAGAGAGTGAGTGAGATTTTGTCGGACATAATCAGCGAAAGGGCGGTTAGGCGGAAGCATATTACACCACACTATTCTGAACATTGAAGTTGTTGCAAGTGACATTGTTTCCCTGTGGAAGTCAGAATTTATGTATGTTGTGTTTTGGAATGGAACTCCACCCACCAGAAACTGTGAAATTTTTGGGAGAACCAAGCCCCACCACCTTCCAGTTGTGAAAATATATACAATAATACATTTGAGCTAGAATGAAATCATTTCACAAAGATTGTCAATGTACAGTAGTTAAGGTGAAGATTTAGAGGACACAAGAAAAGACCAGTGTTTCTTCACTTTTTGTAGCAAAACTTTTTTGGCCAAAATAAATAAAAAATTGATTCAGTACTAACATAGAGTTTAATTTTCTTCAGATGTTGACCTCAACAGTTGTTGAATATCTTTCATGAGCATTGCGACATTATAGGACAAACTTTTCCAATGAAGAGAAAAAGTTGTCAAATTCCAGGACACTCTTTTACATATATTCAAGAAATGTTGATATCACCATGTGAAGAAAATTAAACTCTGTTTTTAACCAAATGAATGTTTTTCTTCAAAAACCACTAAAACACAGACCTTTTCTCGTGTCCCCTACATCCTCACCTTAATGGACCAAAGTATAGTTGGGCTTTAAGAAATCTCATACTTTCAAATATAGCCAAATATCCTCTGGATTTGACAACAGGTATGTATGCTAGTGTTGACACACAAATTGGATGCTAACTCCCCCCCCCCCCCCCCNAACTCCCCCCCCTCCCCCCCATTATCTTATCAATAGACATATCTGACAACTAGAAGAAGTCACAAGGTCTACCGTCAAGTATTTATACATCCAGTCATGTGATATTCATCTGTCACTTTTGATATCTATTATCAAATGTTGATTGCAAAAAAAGTTTTATTTTCTAAATGCGCTCCAAATGTCAATTTGTAATAAAATCAAGGTATCCTGTATAAAACAATGTCCCTACCTTGACTGTTGGGGGGCTGGTTAGGTGTCCTCTTCTCTTGTTAATCTTTGATGGAGAGGAAGCCAGGAGGTCTTCTGGGGTGACATCCCAACGACTCTTCCGGCAAGCTGGTCTCCCTGGAGCTGTTCCTTGGTAAAGTTGGTATTGGGGTGCCATACCGTCCCTAGTCATATCTTTCGAAAGAACATCTACAAAGAGAAATATACACTAAGTTATATGTGAACATGTAGGTCTAGATGTTGTCAACAAATTTACTACAGGAAGATTATGTGAGTAGTCGAGTTGCAATCCTAGACCATGTACAATTTAGGGGAAGTTCTTATCACAGTGTAGTATCACAAGTTATTTCCAAGCAAATACTGTTGCAGTTCTTTAAAATTAGCTCTGATTTACTTGTAGATACTTTAAATTAAATATTCAAAGACACTTTGGAATAAATGTAGTTTCTCTTTAAAAAAAACACAATTAGAGATTTGATTTAAAATTATTTGAAAGTTGAGACATAATACAATCTTCTCTCAAGAATATATTAAAGAAAATAAATTAAAAGTTGATAAATATCACAATTATTTAGATTTACAAACAGTGGTGTATGCAGGATAGAGAAATGAAGGAAGTTGGTGAGCGGGACTCAAAGAATGTCGACAAAATGAAATATGAGGGAATGAGTGGTAATGATTGATTTTCTTCAAGAGAAAGCCAAGTCTGGTGAGTTCATCATCATCATCACTAACCAATTCCATCCTGTGGCTGAGTGAGTTTAGTAAAATGCCTCCATTCTTCTCTCACTTGCTCTTTATTATCTGCTCCTTATGTTCATACTATCTCATGTACTCCAACATCCACATTACATGATCATACCACCTCACCCTTGCTTCCACTACTAGCTCATGTACTCCAACATTGAAATTACAAAATTAAACCATCCCACCATTGCTTTCTCTACTATCTCATGCACCCCAACATTGAAATACATGATCATACCATATTAGTCTTGTCTTGCTTCCTTTACTATCTCATGTACTCCCTGTACTCTCACTCTTTCCCGGATAACTTCATTCCTTATCTTGTTTCTCCTAGTGACAGCTAACATGCTCCTCACATTCTTAATTCCCATGGCCTCCACTTTCCTAGTCTCTCTTATATTCAATGTCTATGTTTCTGCTGTATATATTATCATGGGTACAAAGTACACCCTAAACAGCACTTATATATCTTACAAACCTTCTCCAGTATAAAGTGTAGATAGTTTACCTCTTTTCACTGAAAAAGGTTTTTTTTGTGGTATTTATCTCTTCTAGGTCATTCATAATAGTTATATAATTATTCTACAAAGGGCTAGGTTAGTTAATAGGTTAGGTGGATGGTCAGGATGCTTCAAATATTGCTTTAATTGGAACTATACAATATTTTGTTCCTTTTTTTTAACAAAACGACCACAAAAACGTTTTGAGCATGTATCAATAATAATGCCATTCTCAGGTTTCAACATGTTTAGTCAGTTATTATAATAGTGAGAAAAATTAACTTTTTTTAACATATTTGCAGTTTATATAGGAGCCTACATATGCTGGGGGATTTTATATAGTCATTGTACATGATAAAATTTTGGTAAAAAAAAATAAAAAATAATAGAAACTAGAAAATGCCTGCCATTTGTAGAAGATTTCCTCAATACAATGTGATTGATATGATTGAGTGTTTTAAGTTATAGTATTTAATAACATTTTAGAGAGCATCCTAAGAAAGTTTATTAGTGAGAAACGTTATTTAAGAAATAAGACTTGAAAATGAGAAAATTGAAATTTATTGGGTTGCAAAAATATGAGAAAGATGAAAATTATATTTGAAAAAAAGTTAGAGTTAATTGACTAATATTAAAGAAAAAATAATATTGAATTAAAATGTTAAAAATTGTTTTTTGGAACTAAAATATAGTCACAGTTAGATTAAAAAGAACCTTTTTTAATGTAATGATCCAAAACTCGAATAAAATATGCTATAACAATAAATTTAGCGATGAAAATTTTTAAGCTTTGTAGAAAAATACATATATACCTAATCACACCATTCTCTTACATGGAAGGCAAGAAACTGTGAATATTATTATAAAAAAACTCTGTACTTAAACCACTAACTTTCCCGACACTTCCCTATCCTTGAGTACTCCCTTCGCTTCAACAACATCTATACACCGAGTCATCCATGCTATTTTATTCTTACAGCTTTTAATGCTCATCTTTTTCACACATTCGTCTACAACATTTAACCAAGTTTTACATGGCCAACCCCTTACTTTTGATTCACACACTCTACCTTCATATATTTGCTTTATCACTAAATCCATACTCATCCTCTCAACATGCCCAAAACAGCATAAAACACCTCTATACACATTTACCTATTAGATTCCCTTTCAAACTGCACTTCTTTAGAACCCATTCATGACTAATTCTGTTCATACGAGTTTTTCCACATACATTTCTTAAATATCTCATTCCAACAGCATTCATCTTTCTCTTATGTTTCTCATGACAAACCCACGCTTCACACCCATGAAATATTTGTGTTAACACACTTTTATATATATTTCCATCTTTGCCTTTTTCGATACTACTTTGCTCTTTGCAATACTCAACATACATCCAACTACTCCTAGAGATGCATTCACCCATCTGTATGATTTCACCATCTATTTGTCCATTTTCATAGAAAAATAAATGAATTATATTTTATAAATAACGGCATTAAATTTGATATAAGGATAATATTTAAGAAAATGAATGTATTTATATTATATTATAAGAATTATCCGAAACAATAAAAAATAGGCAAGTAAAAATATTAATGATAGGACAAATTAAAAATATTTTATAAGACAAATAAGAAAAGAGATAATACAATTACAATGAATGTATCGGTAATTAGAGATACAAATATAACTAGTACTTGATATAGAATAAATTAAGATTATGTCAAACATGCAGTAAGATAAGAAAAAACTAAAAATATTTAATTTTCATTTATATTTTATAATTCAAAAAGAAGTTGATGTATAGAAGTAATTCCAAAAGTCTTATTGAGAATATAGTCCCTTGCTCTTTGGTAACGAATATGGTTTGTTTATTAAGCGTTTTCTTTTTTAACATGTTTCGGTAGGCCTATGTATAATACCATAATAAGAAAAAAGTTTCATAATAAACAGAAGAAAAAAAACTTTTTCCTGATGATGGAATTATAAATACCAAAACATGTTGAAAATGAAAATCTACTAGGCAGATGGACTACCTTGTATAGTATGAAAAAATATGTCAACGTCCCTCCAGAGATATGTGTGTTCACCAAACTATTTGGACTGTTGAGTTAAACTCCAGTCTAGAGTTAGCGGTGTTGCCAAATTTGTCAAGCTGGTGCTGATATAAAGATAAGGCCTTTTTCCCTACCAGAAATCTATTATATAGTAGGATATTGGTAGGAAAAAAGACCTTTCAGAAAGTAATTCCTACCGTTAATGGAGTATACATACCCTGTACTCATAACAAGACATTGCTAGGCTAATCAAGTCTTGTAGATTAGAGTGGGGAGGTCATGTAGCGCAATAGGGAGTCTCTAGAGCCGTGTTCAGAGTACTGACTGGCAAACCCAATGGGACAAGACCTTTGGGAAGACCTGGACGCAGATTGGAGGATAACTTTAGAATGGACAAGAAAGAGATAGGGTGTAATGAGGTGGAATGGCTAGAACTAGCTCAAGATAGGGGATAAGTGGAGGAGTACTGTTGTAAGTGTGGCAATGGAATTTGAGTTTATAATGCCATAAGGTGAGTAAGGTGCAGTGAAACCAGATAAAACAATTTGGAGTAAAAGGGGAAGATGAGCCTGCAATCTCTTTGAAAGACCATTCACAATATAAAAGTATCGAGAAGTTTTGATCGAGTTGAAACCAATTATTCTTCTTTCAATTTTGAAGAATATGGGCTAGTGCTATAATAGCCTACATACGAGACCTTTTTTTGTTTCCGAGGCTCACTATCCATCCGGGCTATACACATTAATATATTATGATAATTTGGTAGGGTGAAGAGGATTTAATTCAGAGGAATAGTATCCACATTCACGTGGTGGAAGAGTGGAAAATCCGTCCTCAGTACACCCAAATGGGATTCAAACCCCCATCTCCCAATCATTGGCAGTCTAGTCTATTGTGAGTGTGACACCTTAGACAAATATTATTAACACTTTTTTATTTGCTTTATCCCCAATATAATTTTTATTCAACTTTGTACCCCCAAAGTTGTTGGTTCATAATTCTAGTTATACATATTTTATAATAATAATCTAAAATAAAAGTGGTACTCCCAGATCTCATGTTCTTATATTCTGGTATCTTGTGGCTATGTGTATATTTTTATTTCTACATATCCCCTGAAGGCTTGGTTTCCTAGGAACTGTTTTGTGGCTCACAGTCTGTTAGCTAGAGAGCATCATGTCAAAAACATTAAGAATAGCACTTATTCCTGAAGATGAAGAAGAGTTATTAAAGTAGTTTTTTAACATCGTATCCTAATAGCTACTACTAGTTACTTCGATGTACTAACTACGCTAATGGTTTAGGGTTAAGGAAGGTTGAATTTGTAGATAGTGTACCCACATTTGTGTGGAGAGAATGGGAAATTGTTTAGGAAAAACCACCCTCAGTACACTTGACCAGGATCAGACGACAATCTCCCTGTCATTGGCAGTATAGTTTGTGAGAATAGTGTCTTAGATCATGCGAGATGTGTAGGAATTTATTTTTTTAGCACCAAGTTTTATTACCTATTCAGGTTATCTGCAATTTATTTATTAACTCCAAAAACTTCCACAAGTAATTTATCTACATCCCTAGTACGAGTTCCTTTAAATGGTTGATAGGATATCACCTTTTTACAAATGAAAAATTCTGACAATTTTTTCGAATGGGTAAAAAAAAATTGATTTGATCAAATAAGCCAAGAGTGTCAACCAAATCCAACATATGGGCACAACTACAGCCTCGTTTATCTTTAAACACAAAATGTTGGCCATCACAATCCCAACAAGTTGTGTTATAATAAAAACATATTTACAACTTGTTAGTGATGTTGGAGATGGGAATGCCAGTCACTGCCAACATGTTGTGTTATTTTGGCTCAATTGTTGTAGCCAATAAATAGCCAACACAACATGTTGACTAACTTAGGAATTTATGCGCATGTGCTATTGAGTTGAGTCCGGTCTCTAGCCTTAGTTTTCAAATTAGTTTAACATCTTGGTATACATAGTTTTGTGGTTATGGAATGGAACAAAGCAAACACAACTAAACTAATTGAGCTGTATCGCAAGTATTCTGTTCTTTGGAACATTACCTCGGCTGAGCACAAGAATTCAAATAATAAAAGTGATACACTTACTGTGTTAGCTAGTGTTTTTGAACCTCCAACAATTTTTTATGTTTTGGTTTTTTCTGAAAGAGTACACTTCCTGCCAATATCACAAATGTAGAAACGGCAAATAATATGTCGTTCTTCATGGCCAGAAATGTGTAGACTGATTAAAAACTAGAGAAGGGCTCAAGATGTTGGCCGAACAAAATGGCATAAGCGTTGCTTACTTTCCATAATATGTTGGCTCCAACTTGTTACATAATAAAGGCTTACAAGCAGCTGTTGAGCCACTATTTCTTCTGCAAGTTAACAATATTATTTCTATTTTTTCCCCTCAAATAAAAGGCAGAAATAAATAGCTATCTTTGTCTCAAACCGCCATGTTTTGTGTAAGTACGTGATTAGTTCTGAATAGTACAGCACAGCCGCAACTCGACTAGTTCAAGGAGGAGTCCTGAAGGCCAACAGCTACGATTGAAGTCTTGCAGCACGGCTGAGCAGTTTCTAGGAAAACACCTCCACTCAGAATTAGAGAAACCAATGCAAGGTCAGTCATCATGGCCGGCTGCAGCCGCAACCATTTGGTTGGCACTAGTTCCTGGGAAACCACAGCCTAAGAAGTCTTTGCCTACCCTGGAAGTTTGCGTAACCCCAGGTTGAGTATCATTGCCCTAGACCATCCAATTACCGAAGAGGAAGACATGACATTGTGCCGCTGTATTCTATGGTGGATCTTGTTAATGTATTCAAATGTTGTTAAATAAATGAAGAATAGTCATTTTTTTCAATATTAGAAATTCCAATAAATACTTTTCTGTGGGAAACGTAATCAAGAGAATAACCATTTTCCAAATAAGTGGAAGTAAAGATATTTTTTAAATTTCTATATTAAATATAGCTATCAGAAATTTTTTTTCAACCTGTATAAATAGGCATACCAACTAAACATCAAGCTTGTCTAGTCTGGTTTGCTGGTGGCGGAGATTTTGAAACTCGAATCCCTGCTGGATATACTGAGAGTGGATGATTTCCCATTCTCATTCCAAGTAAATGTAGGTCTAAGTTCTCTAAGTTAATCCTTTCTCATCCCTACCCCATTAGTGCACATTCTGTTGACCTTATGGGTAGTGAGATGCAGTGTAAAAAAGTCCCAATATTAATTTAAACATTGTCTTACATATTTTTATATTATATTTATACACACACATTATATAAGGGAATATTATGAATGGAGGTCTAACGACCCCTCAATTTGATCCCGAGTGTCTAATGAGTTTGACATGTCCTTAAATTATCATCATAATCATAATTTGCAGTGGCGTATTATGAGAGTATTATTAAGTATGTTGTAGTCTAATAGTTGGAAGCTCGGAGGATTTGGAGGCTAAAGACCTTCAACCGCCAGTGGCTAGGAGGGTCCAGGATCTCCCTCCAATGGGTGTTTTTAGAAAAGTGCTTCTCAAATTGTTATTGTCTGGACCCTTATTACTGCCATACTAACTTAAGAAATTTCACACAATGCTTCTCCAATCTCCTCTCTTGCATGGGGTAGGCATGCTAGACAGTACTAGCACAGAGAGTGGAAATGTACCCACATTTTCAAGAAAAAACAACCTCACCCTTGATCACTCGATATTTCTATTTTGTACATTTTCCAAAAGATATTTTTAAAATAGGTTTTTATTTTTTGTAAAAACAAGCTCTGTGCATCCTACTGAGATTCAAACTTAGAACTATCTGCTAGCAGTAATTAGGCTAAATGTGCCATTTATAATGCCCCAGACCAGCAGTCTCCAAATATTCAATTATTTGGGTTTCTCGAGTCAAATATAGAAACATACTAATATAGAGACATGTATGTTTTTTGCCGAATAAATTATTTCTTACCGAAAATTATAAATTGAACTCGTACATATTTATAAACTGTACTTGTATTTAGGTAATTTAATCTCAACAGTTATTACTTATGCCAGCTCAATACTTACTTATCAGGGTATTAGATGACTTAATATAGCATGTTGGTAAAGAACTGGCAAACAAAGCAAAATGTTCTTGGTTCAATTCCCATGTCGTGAATGTAATTGTTAACCAAATTGAATGTACCTGTTACTATAATATTTTATGCTTTCACACACACATAAACATAATAATTTGTTTTCAACGACATCTGGTGGGATGCATTAAATTATAGATGGTTGAAAATAAACTAATTACACTATAAGCAATTAGTTTTATAGAAGTGTGAAATATTGTTTTATATGCCAGGGTATAAATCGGCTCTAATCTATGTTTATACTGTAGACCCTATATCACTACATTTAGGCTACAACTGATATAACTGTCTGTTGCAATTTATTATTGGTTTAGTCTGTGAACTTCTCTAATCTGTGAAGCAAAGATTTTAGCTAAATAACACTAAGTTGCAGGTCATAGTTTGGAGACTACAGTCTTTTAAACAAGTCAACAACCGTTGTTTGATTTTTGTTACTTAAGTTTTGAATAAGTAGATTAAATTATTATACATTTTTAAAATCAATTAATTGATGTTAAATTTATACAACATTCAAATCTCATAAACTTATTCAACTTGTCAAACTATGTTTAATCCCTTACTATATTGATGTTATTGCCTCTTTCAAACGGACTATAAACCAAGAGTTATGAATGAACTGTCCAGACTAACAAATAAAAAGGGTTTTTGTTAAATTAATTTCTTTGATGCTATTTTGCCACCATTATTATTTACGGAATCTTTTAACACAGCTGATACAGAAAACATATCAATGTTCCCTCGCTAATAATCAAGGTGGATTACTTGGCAACACTGCCAAGACTGCTAGCTGAAGGTTATTTTTATTTAAAATTAACCTACACAGATGTCACAGCATACACCATCAAGGTTTGTTCATCATGCCATAAAAACGCTATGTAAAGGCCTATCTACAGAGACTGTATCCGTAAGGTACTTAGCGTACTTTGTAAGAGATCGACTCCACACTAATAGATTACACTATCTACAGAGTCCATATCCTTAATTCCTTAGTCCTTACCACTCTGCAGAAGTTGAATCAACTTTAACATTCTAAGGACTAGTCAATATAAACTGCTAAGGACTACCAATCACACCTAAGCACGTGCGCGCATCGAAATAAAAGCACCAATGGCAGCCAAAGGATCTGTCGCTATGGAAACAAATACAAAATTATAAAATAATTTTATGGAATGAGCTATTTGAGAAATATTCTTAACGTTTTATAAAAGTATGTTGAGTAGTTACTATGTTATAATATTATTCTGCTGGGATATTGAAGGCTTAGGCCTAGCTCTAGAAAATTTCCTTTTGAAGCGTTTTATTGAACGGTTTCCAACTTTTTCATGGTTGGCACGGTCACATGATTCCAGATACAGACTGTAGACGCAATGTCAATTTCTAAGGACCCTTAAGGACTGTAAGGATGCAGAGCTTACAAAGTTTGTGTCGGGGCCTTTAGGCGAATGTTACTTTTATTTCTTAAAATAATGGGATTATAGATAGCACAAACATGGAGTTTATTATTTGTATGATGAACAAACCTTAGTTAGGTTAACCTAAATATTATTTCTAGGATTGTTGCTAGTTAAATCTATTCTCGTCGCATGTTTTAAGTAAATACATACAAACTCACTATTATGTGAGCTATTGGAGAACATTTTAAAGTAGGCGCAAAATTTCCCCTGAGCATTATTAGGTTATGTCTTAATCGTGGGTTATCTTCAAATAAGTAAGCCTACAATCATAGTTGAAGGTGATTTAGTATTTTTTGTACATCATAAATAATATACTTACATACAATTTTTGTAATATATTGATAATTAATTTGTTCTGATAGCTGGAATACATATAGCAATGAAATTAGCGACCAGAACTTTTCCACAGTCAAGTTAATGTTTATTCTAGTTTAAAACTTTAGGTAATTTGCAGGATCAAAACATAAGAAATTTCTAACCAGATAAAATCCTTAGTTTAAAGTTTTACATTAAGAGGGCATAGCATGCACACCAACTATAAGAAGTTCAATGTTTTACCAGTAGATGGCAAGAAGATTATTAACGGTAATAAAATTGAACAGGGCAAGAAATAATAATAGAGATCTTTTGGGGGCATAGTAAACGAAATATTGCTTCTGTAGAAACGTTTGACGACGACGAACAGATAAACGCTTTCAATACTGCCAGATATATTTTCAAAGGATAGATAGATTCATTGATCTAAAATTTGGAAAAGGATCGAACAGATCATATCAACTTTGAAAGGAGGAACAAGAAAGCAGTGATCATTATACTATACTGGATGGACATAAACACACCCCTTGCAACGGATCAAATCGTGACGCTGAAGTTTGTCGTTTGTTTTCTAACGAGGGCTCAGATTCAACGGTTTCTTTCAATGTTCTTGTACATAAACGCATTTCTAGAGAATAAAAGTCATCGTTTGGAAATAGTGAAGTATTATACCCCACTTGGCTGAAGACACATTTATATTAAAGGATATACAATTCAGTTTTACAGGTAATATCGTACAAATAAGAATAATATCTCTAATATGTTAAAATATGTAGCTATCCCCCATGTTTTTTACATTCTGCCAAAACTACAATATATTGAAATTGGTTATTATCTTATATATTGGTTTTAGAAACAATATTATATTTAAAGTTTAATAACAATGTTGAAATAAGGTAGGTGGCTTTAAACTTAACTACATGTATTTGAATAATAAACTTTGTCTAGTAGTTTTACATTCAAACTAACATTTAGGTTATAGGGCTTGGAGTTATTACTCTACTACCATGTATTTAAAGTAGGTTCTCGGCTTGTATATTGTTTTCAGAAACCATATTATAAATAATGTTCGATAACTATAATGAAATAATCTCACTAAAAACCTGATTACTGTTGTTCAAATGACAAACTTTGTTTACAAGTCTTACGTTCAAATGACCATTTAGGGTATAAGTTTGCAGAAGTGTTGTTATACTAGCCTACATCGACTTATTTAAGGAAACAAGTCACAAGTGTTGAAACTTTGTTTACAAGTCTTACGTTCAAACGACCATTTAGGGTATAAGTTTGTAGAAGTGTTGTTATACTAGCCTACATCGACTTATTTAAGGAAACAAGTCACACGTGTTGAACTTAGTTAAGTTCTTCAAACCCTTAATGAACTCATTCATTTCGTTGAACTAATAATAAATTGATATATCTCATATAATCATAAAAATTAGCGAATGATGTCGAAATGCCTTGTATGTATGAAAGAGCGAAAGAAATACCCGAAAATTTCCTTCTTTCTTACATAATGGTGTGCAGTCGACAGCACGAAAAATTTTAGCCACAATTCAAGAAAGGGATGTAAGAGATATGGAAACTATCCCGACAGCTGTAAAATCGCTTCAACAAGCTGAACACGGCAGTAGATTCTTTAAGTCCTAAGCTCATCAAGTTGGAGGGGTCTTTCACCATCTATCAGACAAACGATGACTTGCACGATAAGATGACGAGAAGTACCATTATGTCGAAAGTGAAGGGAGACGATTGGTTTTTCGATGGATATGGTTTAATATTGCGAACCATTGCTTTACGCATATTACTTTAAGATGCAGCGCCTAAAGCTTATGTAGACAAGATGTTATATCATTGTTTCACCTAGTACATTTACTATTCAAACCATATAAGGAAGAATACAAGATATAACGAACTGGATTTAACTATTGAACCTGGTTATAAACTCAAGCAAGCCGGGACCGTTTTTACTATAGTTAAAAACTTGAAAAACATTAGCTGTTTATTGAATCCCATACCTATCAAAGGGGTACCTTTCAAGGATTCAGAGTGTGATTCCATAATTTTCATGATGAAGAGATTGTCAACCTCAGCACCAACATTACATGTATAGTTAGGTCTTACACATGCAGTGCCAAATTAAGGGGTGGATGTTCTATCCTCCACAGGATGCAACATTTATAAATGAATATTGCTCCAGCTACAAAAAAGTTTACCACCGATAAGCTAGGCCATTACAAGAAACAAGTTTCCTTCTTTCTCTTCTCTCCATCTTTAAGGTTGCGTCAGGTTGCCAACCTCTGCCAGTAGATACCAGGTTTCTTTTCCTTCCCCACTTCTTATTATTATGATCAAATATGACACCTTTACCCTAACAATTTACATCATTATTCACAGTGTCACTTAAACACCTAATCGAATTTACAAACTCTTCCCTCCTAGGGAAGAGAGGGGTGGTTGTATCATTACACATCCAGCTTCCTCGAAAGATTCCTTACCCGAGGAGTTCGACTCACAGCCAGAGGAGTGCTTAATCTAGGCGATTCCGAGACACTGGGGAAATTGATAGGTGGTTTCTCTGAAGACGGCTCATCTGTTTGCCCAAGATAAATTTCTTATTGTGAATTATTTTCTTCCAAAGGCAAAAGAATTCCTTCCAAAGGGTCGTTGGTTCGTGGATTTTGTCCCAACAGGGCTTCCGTCCCACTCTCTATAATTGAAATACGCAAGTGATCCGCATGCACAAACTTAACCTAAGTCCCCACCGTTGCTAGATACGTAACAGGATTTATAATCCTTATTATTTTCCCTAGAATACATGTTTCAGTTTCTCCTAGAACCGTTTTAACCAAAACTACTTGACCATCTTCAAATGTACGGGGTGATCCCGCCTTTCTATTCCAATTTATTTCCACTTTGTCTTTCTTTTCCGCCACCCTTGCCGCAAGATTGTAATGGTATTGGTTTATATCCCTCTAAAATATGTAAAAAGTCATGGATGAAGGTAATTTTTCTTTAAAGTAACATATGTAGAATATCCTTTTAAGATTCATCCATGAAGAAACACGCGTTTTTCAGAAATAATTTGAAAAGGATTATACCATTAAAATATATTTGTTTATATAATTTTTTCTGTCAAATGAACAACTCCGCAATAGTTAGGAAAGGACGCCAATTACCTATACCAATAAGAAGCTAGCCTTCACAACACCTATCGCCAGGACTCTTTCTATTAGTTAGTTTTTACACTGGTAATGAGGGAACCAAAATGCAAGGCATATGTAATATGTAAGCCGCTTGTGCGTATGGTTAAGGGCACAAACAAACATATTCGCACACTATAAGACGCACCCACACACAAACATACGAAATAAACTAGCTCGCACAAATACGCATAAATACACATAAATAAATAAACCACAAATACACAAAAGTAGCAGTCTAGCACAAGTGTGCATTGATATCAAGCATTTAATTGGAGAATGTATTAGTAATTAACAGATGTCAATTGAATAAACCGTGTGAAACAACAGCCATCAATCGTCTATTTCATTTATTAAATATACCGATTTAATTAATGCTCGACCACTGAGCAATTAACAGCTAGTTAAACGGTATCCATTCCGTACAGTGATGTTAGGCGCTCAGCCACGGCGCTATAGACAGCCGAAATATTATCACAGCAATCAATATTATATCTGGAAAAAATCTTAAGTGTTTTAAGATGAGGCTTCAACATTGACAGCCGAGTTCTCTGCCTGAATCCAATAAATAACTCTGCCGGAGTTTTACCCATAATGGTGGGAGGGGTATTCTTATAGGCAAAAAGGAAATTATCTACCATATGCTGGAGTGTTATTTTCATTCCATCCTGAAGATACTTCTTCAAGGCTCGTAAGAGCGCCTTTTTAATTATTTTCACCAAGCTTTCTGCCTGTCCATTAGATGTTGGATGACACGATGTGCACCACTTCATTTCTTCGCAGAAAATCTTCCAATCTCTTCTGAAACCAACTGTAAACTTCCATCAGACACTAGCTTACCCGGAATACCATAGGCTGCAAAACGTGTCCTTAGTTCCACTATTGTTTGTGATGTCATTGTAGTAGACATGGGGAACACCTCTATCCATTTCGAATGAGCGTCGACCAACACAAAGTATTCTGTTCCCTCCAATTTTGTGAAATCATTATGAACTCTCTTCCATCTTCTTAGTGGCCAGTTTAAATTACAAATATTCTTGGCTGCCTCTATAAGCTGACCTGTTAAATGACAATGAGTGAGTACTTTTATTATCAGGGAGCGGCCCGCAAATCATTTTAAGAATATTTTTTTTAATCTCAAGAAAAGTTACGAAAAATATTTCATAGCTCTTCAAAAAATGTATTAATATTCATAAGGCAAAAATGAGCAAATGAAGTTGATAAAGAAATAATAGTCAGCCGTTCTACAAGTCACGCACTGCATCGCACAGTGCAGGACCCAGCAAAAGTAGCTGGGCCCTTCTACTGACCTCTCTCCCCTTCACTCCCGTAACAATAGACTCGCCCGGTAAGGCTTGCTGGCTACTCCTCTCGTCTCCACTCTGGCTCAGTCGCGTTTGCTTGACGTGTAGTGAAGTTTCACAAGTTACTTTACATTTTGAAGGCTTTGTTTTGTGTTGAGTGTAAAGTGTACCGTTGCTTGTGTCTTTTACGTGAATAAAAATGAGCGGAAACTCAAAGAAACGCAAAATTGAAAATGAAAACAGAATTTACAAGGAAAGCTGGGAGAGTGACTATTTAATTACTAACAACAGTGGGAAGCTTCAGTGTTTGGTATGCATGCAAATTGTGTCTGTACCAAAAGAGTACAATGTTAAACGACACTACTCAACAATGCATGAGGACAAGTATGCAACATATAAGGAAGAAGCTCGACACGCACTAGTTGCAGACTTCAAAAAGAAATTAAGACAGCAAACAGGTATGTTTATTAAAGTCTTACAAAATCAGTCATCTTCTCTGTACGCCTCCTACGCGGTGTCGCTTGAACTTGCAAAGGCGAAAAAACCCTTCCCTGAAGGCAGTCTGGTTAAAAAGTGTGCTATGGAAATGGCAAAGGCTTTTGGAGATGCTAAAATGGCTGAGAAATTTGAATCAGTGCCACTTTCCAACCAAACTGTACAGAGAAGGGTCATTGATATGGGAGAACAAGTAGAAAAATCGCTGATTAGATTGGTTAAAGAAAGCATGCATTTCTCGCTATGCCTTGATGAAAGCACTGACCAGTCAGATGTCAGTCAGCTATTAATATTTATACGCACCACCTTCGAAGATTTCAGCAGTAAAGAGGAGCTATTTGATGTCTGTTCTCTTCAAGGAACAACAAAAGGGAGGGACATTTATGATGCTTTAAAAAAAACTGTCGACAGAGTTGGAGGCTTCAGTAAATGTTCAACCATTGTGACAGACGGAGCGCCAGCAATGACAGGGGAGAAGACAGGTCTGACGGGATTGCTAAAAGAAAATGGCGTAACGTGTCCTATGATCCACTGTCTTATTCACCAGGGAGCGTTATGTGGGAAATCAATGAAGAAAACGGAAGTTTTTAAATTTGTGGTTAAAATTATTAATATGTTAAGAGGTGGAAATCGAGCCCTTTTGCATAGACAACTAAAGCAGTTTTTGCTGGAAATTGAGGCAGAATATGGAGACTTGCTGCTGTACAACCATGTAAGGTGGCTGAGTGCAGGAAAGTGCCTTGAACGGTTTTTTGCTATTCGCAAGGAAATCCCTGAATTCCTTAATAAGTTTGTCTCGTCTGATACCACAGAACTAGAAGAAGAAATTCAAAGCCCAGAATTTTTAAAGCAGTTAGCTTTCCTAACAGACATGACAAATCACCTTAACACCTTAAACCTGAGTCTTCAAGGAAGAAACCAGGTCGTATCAGATATGGTGGGAATTGTAAATGGATTTCGAAATAAGTTAAATATTTTCAAACGTTCTTTGGAAAACAATGAGTTGACACATTTCCCTTGCTGTCTACAATTAGTGGCGTCAAAAGATCAGGAAAATGTAGATTTTTCAGATCTCAGTTCACACATTCAAGAGATCATTGAAGAATTCAACACACGATTCAAGGAAACTGAAACACTGAAAAGCAGTGTACAGCTTTACATGAATCCTCTTGGTGTTACAATCGAGGAACAAGAACCACACCTACAACTTGAACTGTGCGATCTACAAGCCGATACGTTCCTACAGACCAGACAAGAAAAGGGATCACATTTTTTTAAACTGCTATCCAGCGAAAGATACCCAAACTTAAGACAATTTGGACTAAAAATGACTTCAATGTTTGGGAGCACGTACATATGTGAAAGTGTTTTTTCTTCTATGAAATTCATTAAAAATCAGTACAGAAGTCGACTTGCAGATTCTTCCTTGCTGCATCTTTTGAGATTAGCAACAACAGAGCTGGAGGTGGACATTCGTTCATTGGTAGAGGCAGCTGATCGATCACAATACTCCCACTAAATTGTCCTTTTTTAAGTTTTATTTTGAATATATTATTAATTTCAGTTTGACTTTGGATTAGTTTTTTTTGGGTGCCATTTGTCAAATATTAAGTCAAATAAACTGACATTGTTGCTCTTCTTCGAAATTCAATTGCTTTTGGTATAATAGTTTTTGTTTATTTTTAATTTCACTCTTTTATGCAATTGTAAAATAGTGTTTTAAGCAAATAAAATGATTAAGCCTTTGTTTCAATAAAACAATACACATTATTTCATACTGGTACCTCTGTTCTATTTGCAGAGCTATACGAAAATTGGCCTATTATTAAAGTGCGGCCCGCAATCATGCCTAAGGCTTCCACTGTGGCCCTCGAGACCTTACAAGTTGGAAACCCCTGTTTTATATCCTCATCAATTAATTATCAGTAGTATGTAGGGCGTTTCAGTACAATTTGACCTTTGACCTCAATCTGTGTGATGTAATCATTGCGTGTTATGTCACAACACTCCACCAGGGTTTCACCCTGGTGACTCATACCTGATGCCGATATATTTCCATCTGGCCTGAATGTACCCTTCATCACCCCTTTGGTTAATTCCATGATGACATGGGGTTAGTGACCTGTTGTCCTCCTCGAATGTCGCAAAGGTTTATTCCTCGTCTTTTATGTGGTAAAGGGTTTATCCTGATGACTCATACATGGTGCCAGGTTTGCGGATCGACAAGAAAGGTCACCTCAATCTTAGTGACAAAATCATTGCGTGTAATGTCGCAACACTGCTCCCCACTGTGTTTGCCCTGATGACTCATACCTTGTGCCAGTTTGACGGCTTGACAAGTCAAGTCACCTCGATCTTCATCATTGCGTGTGATATCACAACACTCTCCTTGGGTTTTAACTGACGACTCATACTTGGCGCCAGTTTGGCGGCTCGACGTGTTGAGACAGGACTAGTTAATGACCTTGAAACTGTGAAATTGAAACTTTGAGATAGTACATTAACCCTGAAAACTATCTCCCGATTTAGTGGTATTGGGTGTTCCCTAATGACTCATACCTGGCGCTAGTTTGTGACCTTGGAACCGTAAGCTAGTACATAGGGTCATTGACGCTAGCAACCCACCTCGTGGAAATGGGTTTTCCTTATGACGTCATCACTCTGTCGCAACCCTGATGAGTCATATCTGGTGCCAGTTTGGTGGTTCTACAAGACAAGTAGAAACAAGAATAAATTAAGAACTTTATTGATGTTGCAATGGGTTTTCCCTGGTGATGTCATCGTTCCGTCACAACCTTAGCTGGTAGCATCTATAAATATCACCACCTGCTTTGAAATTCTTTCATTGCGTAGCTAAACTTCGAGTGTTAAACACGAAGCCCAAGATGAGTTATTACGCTTCGCTGACGGTTCTGAGTGAGTAGCTGTACTTTTATAACAGATATAATCATTATTTATTTGTTGGAAATCAAAGTATATACATTTAATTTATTTTAATTTACAATAGTCCATGGCAGAGCTGTCTACATTTATTAATTTATAATAGGTATATGAGAATTAAAACAATAGATAATTTGAAGGTTTGTAAGCAGCAACGTCTTTGAAAGACATTTGGATAAATTTATGTTGGTACAAGTGTTTATTATAATCAATGGCAATTTATTAAAAAAATCAGATTCCTAGCAATTGGTAAGGCGTAATTATTTTGTTGGTAGTTTACTAATGACAGAATATTATTTGAAAATAGTATAAATAAAAGTGGTTATAGTACATTAAATAATGTATTTTTTATTTAAGGCTAGTTTAATGAATACATTTTTTTATAAAATTCAAAACTATTTTAGGTTAATTCACTAAAAACGAAATCTTATTTAAAATATGTTTTGAACAAGTATTTATTATAATTAACATAATAATGTGTTCATTTAAGGTAATGTTTTAAAATACCACAATGCCATCAATTTCTGTGGACCCCTGCACATAAGAAATACATTGCATAGTCAATCCTAAATGAACAAAAAAACCAAACAATTCAAACATAATTTTATCTTTAAAATGCACAAACGCTGCTAATTTTCTCAGATTCCCTTAACATTCTGGATATTATTTTATTTTCCTATTATATCACGTAGATAATCTGTTTAATAGTTTTAAATTAAATCTATTCTGAATATAAAACTAAGCTGTTGCTTTGTATTGTTAGAAAACGAGCTGTGGTTAGATTCGCTGACATTCGTGGATCTAATGGCCCTTGGTGTATTCCTGTAATAATTGACCCCAAAGGTTGATTATTACTGGCCAATGAAAGACCAAATTTGTAAGAAAACATAATACACTTTTAAAATCCAATTAAAAACAAAATAGCAGCATGTAAAATTGTTTCAGAATTTGAATAAGGGCCCGGTCAATGGTCGTTGGAAGTGAAGAGTCACGTCAGCGCCCGCCCCCAATTAATGGTAGCAGAAGAATTCAATTGAGTTGTACTTTTTCTCCGTTGCTCAGTCAAATTTACAATGTTGCCAGAGCTATCGGCACTTTGGAGCCCATCTATACCCTAACCCTCCCAAAGAGTGGGCTTGAGTTGGCAAACAAAGCTCTAATCCTCTGCAACCTTTATCTCAGGTAGAAATTACCTTCGTATTGAAAGGAGTCCTAGTCCAAAACTTGTACAAACTCTTGACGAGGGCTGTTAGGGGCAATAACCTAAGATTATCCCAAATAGAAGGCATTTCATTTGTCAACTGGCTTGGGCTTTCATTGAAATTCATCTTAGCCATAGCATACACAAATTTGAAGTTTTCAGGCTCTCACATAATATGTTCATACGTAATAAAATTGGGATATAGTCTGGTTTTCCAGTGATGGGGAGGCTGGGCTTCAAATACCGGCTAGGTGTATGCCCACAAAGAGTGGTTTATAATGTTTTACACTCTATCTTCACACCAATGTGGTTACATTTTTCTAAAATTTACTTTACTATTCCCTACCATATTAATGCATTTAAATGGAAATATATATGACAAGTAGCTGTACACAATACAATAGGAACAATAATAATATTAAAGTGATAAACAAAAGTCTCCTAGAATGTAGAAACTGTACCATGCCAGAACTGAGAATACACATTAATTACAAAATTAATTGAATAATAAATACAATTTTATTTGTATATATACATTCTTACATTAAAAACATGAAATAATAGTTAAATGGTGATTTATTTTAAAACATTTTATTGGATAAATAATAATAACACAAATATTTAAAAAAAAATTGTCATTGCTTAAATATTACTCCCAACACACGATTAAAAGCAACAATTACTATACATTGGTAATATTATTTAACTGCTAAAGCAATCAAAATAAATTACACAAAGGAAATATAAGGTTATTCATTGAATAAGAGTTACCTTGTAACAATATTTATTGTTGGTATTTATCGACACTAGTAAGCTTGGAGGTTTATGTAGGTGATGGAACTGACAAAGATATCCCCGATAATCCAATAGGTACAACAGTTGGTGAGTAGAGCTGAATGATCAGGGCTCAAATCCCCGTTCGTGTGTCATTTTTCTATCTTTACGCAATCGATCCATCAAAATGTCATCTTAAAACATATTGGCTTAATTCAAAATAGTTTACAAATACTATATTGGGATTCTAAATTTTAAGTTTAGAGCAGGGAATATGTCTTTATAAAATCTTGTATTATGTAAATATGAAAGCTATCAACTGTTTCAACAGGAAATAAGCGTATAACCTGAAAAGGCAGTGGTAAGACGTCATGCTAAAATAAGAGTAAATAATGGATAAACTAAAGTATACAAGAAATTTATAAAAGTACGAAGGGAGTTATTACAAACACACTCCTGGAGAGCCAAGAAAGAGAGAAATTCAGGAACAACTTAAAAATACTGGAATGCTAGTAACATTTAATTGAAATATTTATATAGTGACCTTTTGTATAGTAAAAAAAGCTAACTGAATAACTCCTATGTTTCTCCTTCCACACTCTTTCCCTTCTATACCGCTTTTCTTCCTGAAAAATAGTGATTGTGAGTGACTGCATATATTTTTACATCAAAATCAAATCACCTCTGTTCTAAACACCAATTTCATTACCTCACTAATCAATTTTATAAATAATAAGGTTTCATTTCTACTCTCATTAAGTGTCCAATAAAATGAGAATTCCATTTAGAAAACTTGGAAAATATAAATAATTTTCTGGTTAAAAAATAGTGGTAGCCTTGAAAGTAAAAAAAAA
>CABFOW010001675.1:22846-50456 GCA_902141385.1 Timema californicum
ATAATTATTTTAAAATTATAATATTGTAACTAAAAAACCACACGAATGACCTAAGCCTAACCGAAAACAAATTATTTCAAAAAATAGATTTACTTTATTCAGTTTAAAAAGATTCACATAAAAAATTGTCCCTTGCTCTAGTTATTTTGAAAATATATACTTAAGAATTAATAAGATACGCTCGCTTATTTCAGCACAGAATATATAAAGGTTTTAATTGTGGTTATACCACACTCGTAAATAGTAGAAATTGGTTTATTATGTGAGAAACTATTCCAAACTATTTATGCAGTTGTATTTTTGATAACAATACATTTGATCCTTATGATAATACATATTTCCAGTAGTACAATGTCTCAATTTTATCCTAAAGCCTACAAGGTGAAATATTTCATTAGATTATCTAGAAAAAAGTAAATATAATATATTTGTACGAACTATTTAGAAAACAAGACAATATTAATTAAAATAAACCTCTCAGTTACAAATGCAAAAACTTTTGCAAATTTTTTTTAAGGTCTTAATAACCCCCATGGAGTTATTATAATGAACCCACCTTGTCCCATCATCTGGGAGCCTTGATTTCCAAATCACTTTTCCTCCCTGTTCCTTATTACTCTCCTTTATATAAAGAATCATCTTTGGTATGAAATTTATTTGATTTTTCTTTACATCACAGACAATACTCATTTGTACAATGAGACTGCCGATGACAAAGAGATCGTGGTTTGATCTAGGTCGGGTGTACAGAGGATGTTTTTACCTCAAGAATTTCCCACTCTTCACTAACAATTCTCTTAAATTCAACCTTCCTCATCCTTAACCCACAGACAATAATCATGTGTACGATGAGACTGCCGATGACATGGAGATCGTGGTTTGATCCCAGTCGGGTGTACTGAGGATGTTTTTTCCTAAATAGTTTCCCACTCTCAACTAACAATTCCCTTAAACTAAACCTTCCTCATCCTTAACCCATTATCATAGTTAGTACATAAGCGTATAACCCGACTGAGTAGTAAGATGCGGTGCTAAAAAACCTATTGTCATTCTCTGATTGTAGAGATGTTAAATTTATAGGTCATTTTTACATGCTTTAATTAATTTTTTGATAATTTTTAACCAGTTATTTTGAATATTAATAAGTTTTGTAAACGGACTAATCAAACATTTTATGAAACGTTAATAAATATAAATTTCAAATTAAGCTATACATTCTCTACTTACATGGCTGGAAAAGCCATCTTCCTAGTGAGCCGCTGCTACTAAACTGAAATGGTGACATCAGTGGAAGCGGTAGCTAGAGTTTGCAAATCAAGGTTAATTATTTAGAAAAATGCAAGTGTAATTATTGTTGCTTTGCATTTCAAACATCTTAGTTTCCGCTTGTTAAGTGAGGGTTTGATTTAGTCTCGTGCTAATTAATTTTTCATTGGCTTTTTGGTCTTTTTTTTAAATTTAAATTAATTTTTGGACATTTTTAAGGTGATTCTATAGAATATTTTTTAGACTTTTTGGGTCATCAAAATTCGGGCCATGCTAATTATGAAAACATTTTCAAATAAGTGCGTTGAATACAGTGGTTGTTTTAATTTTTTTTATCAGTAAGATATATCCAATTCACCCAGTTGAGACTAGAAGTTCAAGCTCAGTTAAGAACAGCCCAATGAGTTGCGAGTCAAACGCCTTAAGCTACTCGACCATCCATGTAGACTATCCTTGTAACTAAATACTTGTTTTAATTACACAATGAAGTGGAGGCAAAGCTCCAAAGGAAATGTACCAGTATCTGCTTGGAGAGATGGTGATATATATTAGCAAATAAAACTATCCATAGTGCGCTGGGATTTGAATCTTGATCTCTTAGTAACCGAAAATATAGTCAAAGTAAGCCTAAGATTCTAGGCCACGTGACGTCCAGTGTGGGAATTCTACAATTAGGTCTAATAATTGTTATCAACTAGCTATAATAACCTCACTGCCAAAACAAAGTAATCACAATATATTGTATCCAAAAATAATATTTTAACATACTTTATTTTTCAAATATTCTATAGTAGTATTTTAACTAACCTTCTCTTTAAATATTCTAAAATAATTTTACACCACTTCTTTCGCGGTGCACTTTACGATGTTGGCTTTTGTTTCCCATCCTTTCAATACAAAGTAATTTAATTTCACGTTTGTGATGTTCTTGTGGATAGCCCGAACGTGTGCTAAGACATGGTGCATAGAAGAATGTTAATAATTTAAATAAATACTTCGTAAAACAATTTACAGTAATGATAACATTTTAAATTTAAAATATACCGGTGGTTCAGTTTGAACGCCAACCCCACTCGGGCAGATACATTGATTCCTATGTTTGATTTAAAACATTTGGAACACAATTTTAAAGATTCAACATTTTGGAAGAAATTATTTCTCTCTTCTTCTCTCTGGAAACGATCGTGGCAACGCTGCAGATGAAAGACCGTGGACAGTTGCCAGCAGGTACACATAGTTCCTTGTATGCCAACAAACAGCGTTACACTACAGCTACAAAACTGTTTAAAATTTTAATTCTTAAAATAATGTTTTAAAGATCAGAATTAAACTAATAAATTATAAAAAATAACTAAAATCAGGAGAAAAATATTATCTAGCCTTGTGATTTCTTCTTTTTCCAACATTAATACTTACATTCATATTAATCTAGTTAAAGTGATTATTCATTAAAAAAATATAAAAACTAATAAAACATTAAATAAAAAATTTAATCAAAGAAATTTGAAGTAAAAATAGTTCTGCTTTATATATTAAAATTCCATTTTGAATATATCATTTGATGAAGTCAATATAAGCAAAAGAGTATGAGGCTAAAAATGTGATACTTTTCATTGTATAATTCAATTAGTATGATTAGTAAATGTTTTACAGTCTCTTCTTTCTAGATAATATAAATATATTTTCATTGGTGAAAACCGATTTCAAATCCATAGAATGGTTTTGTCACAATCTTTTATTTTGTATTACCATGTTTTGATGGGTAAACAAGTGTTGACCGGCCTCATAATGTGCTAAATTGCTGGGTTTTTTCATGAAAAATGGGAAATTATCATTTTTGTTTTATAAATACTAAACAGTAAATATTATATTAATTTAAGATTATATCCTTATTGCAATATTATTATCTAAAATCTTGGCTCGGTTGGTAGAATGCCTACCTTTTGATATTGGTGTCCCGAGTTAGAGTCCTGGCAAGACCATAGCTATTATTTTGAAAATGACTATGCAAAATAATAGATAGTTTCTTTCTTATTATTCATGGACGTCACTTACGTTTAAATATTGTAATACAAAGCTATGTTTGTTTCAGATGCATAGGACCATTGTATAATGTCTCCTACACATAAAGTGTATGCGGAGGTTCCGATAGTATCACCGCCACCACCATCCATATTGACTTTAAAGGATATTTTTTCGGCTCTGAATCCGATTGATGCATCCATATTTGAGATTTTTATTTTATGTTAAAATAATAAAAATATGGATGCATAAAATATTATTAATATTATAATTTAAAAGGATGTATAATGAGAAGATGGCTTAGTAAGCCTCTATAATAGAACACTAATAGGCGAAAGCACTTTGAAAATAAAATCAACCTTAAAGTAAATGAAATATTTGAACATCGTGTGAAATAAACAAGTGTCTTTAAAATTGGGTATTTAGAGCCTCTGAGGGATCCGTTTTAATATTTGTTATTCATTTTGTCCATTCCGAGGAAAAAATATAAATAAAATGGTCTATTTTGTATTTAGGAATTATTTTTCGAGCTTACATGATACAGTAGCCCCATGGCTTCTTTGGTGCTGACCGACAGCTTTGAAAAGCTACCAGACCAAATTATGTATCACTACGCCGAACCATATGATCTGCAAAAACATGTTTTTAGCAGCTGTCACTTCTGATGGTCAAAATTTAGGTATATACCTAAATGTTGACTGTCATAAGTCAGCTTTGAGCTGTCAGCCAGCACCAAAGAAGCCATGGGAGCTACTGTAGCTTGTTTGATTTTAAAAGAGCAAATAATTAATATTTAAACTGACTTTGGCTGAAAGAATATTGTTTCAATTGCTTACTTAGTAATTAGCTTGACGTGTGTGGAATTCAAATTCTTGTGTTTTAGTTCAAATGGATGATGGAGATTCCGGTAGAAGCCACTGGAAAGACTCGGTCTCAAGCCCAACACACTCTGAACCTATATAGCAGGTGGGAATTTTGCCCCCTCCAGGCAGTCGAAACGTCTTCCCGCAAGCCAATGAATACGAAGATGACGAACTACAGCCATCCGATTCCAGGGCATGTGAAACATACGGTCCCGGCCCTGACAACCGTATCCCCTATTAAGCGGATGGGAGCTTTGCCGCTTCCAGGTAGGGGAGGATTCCTTTCTCAGCCCATAGCAGTGGCGGGACAATCAGCGGCACTACAGCCGAGAATTAGTCACCCGGTAAATCAGGTTGGTGGAGAATTGTTGAATGTTATCCCTCTTCGAATCGTCCAGGAAAATATAAAACAACTTAGGCGAATCTTTTATACTGGTAGAGAAGTTACCGTATATCTTGGTGCACCAGTAAGTGATCGTGACGCATTAAGATGGTTGTAAGAGCAAATTACTATTTTGCTCAACCAGCTACAGGACCATGGGGTCAGCACCAATGATCGATCCTCATAGGAGTGCACGTTATTGTAATAAGCTATCCCCTGCTAGCACATATAGACGCAATAACAAAGGAATCATTACGATTCTAAATGGAGATACACTTTGCCTTGGCCGTGGGTTGATTGTCGTCAAAGCTATATATGATATTAAAAAAGAGTCATGATGCATGGACATGAACACCTTTAGACTAATAAAAATGGGTCGTCTTATTAAAAAATACAGAGCAGTAGATTTATGTTGTTATGCCCGTGTGAATCTTTTGAATTGAAATAATTTCAAACTTACCACTCCGAATACAAAATCACCGTGTTCAGTAATCGTTGGGGGAAACATTACCTATATGAGGGGCCTACTCCTCCCGAACATTCCTTTAAGGGCTAGCTTGATTTGTTTATTCACGACAATAAACAAAATGATTTTGATGTCACAACAACCTTGGCAGCCGTATTTAAGTGCTCACACCTTTGCCGTAAGTTTCGTGTGCCGCTCAACGCAAAGAACGAGCATAAGTGTGAATCCACGTGCAAAAAGTGCTATACTAAAGCGGTTTGAAGTGGAGGTCGAACTGTGGCCAGTAAAGAATGTGGGCGTTGGTTCACAAACCAAACATATTTTGATAACCATAAACGTCCCGGTGTTTGCAGAGGTCACATGTCGATCTGTGATGTTAAAAAGAATTTAGAGGTCTGTGGGCAATTTTTCAGTTTAGAATGAGCAGAAATTTCACAGAGTTGTTATAAAGCAACAAAAGTTGAGGACATCACCCTCCTAGCCCATAATACCAAGGGCTATGATGGGAATTTTATTTTAAAAACATGATTCAGGTAAAATATTGGCTTCATAGCTCATAATGAAAGGTGGGAAAATCATGTCCATGCGTTACGACCCTTTCAACTTTATTGATTCGTTGAAATTTTTCCCAATATCATTGTCCAAGATTCCCAAGACATTCGGCTTGGACGAGTCTTTGGCCAAAGAACATTTCCTCAATTTTTTCAATAAATAAGGAAACTCAGGGTATATGGGTCCCGTGACGCCAAAGGAGGACTAAGGCATCGGTGAGATCTCAGTTGAGGGATAGGAGAACTTGGCGAAGTTTTATGACGCACTGGTCAAAGAAAACCATATCTTTAATTTTAACCACAAGTTGTAAATGTATTGAATAAACGGTGTAGAGATCCTGCGGAAGACTTGCCTGAAGTTTACAGATATTCTTATGGAAAAAACAAAGGTGGATCCTTTCAGAGAGACTTGTACGATCACAGGTGTGGCTATGTTGGTTAACCGCCGAAGTCATATTAAGGAGAATACCAGTGGTATCATCCCTAACGGTGGCTACCGGTGTGCAGACCAACAGTTGCACGTCATCGTACAATGGCTCTGCTGGGTGGCCCATCAACGCTATGTCTCTAATCTTCATGTGAGCAACGGCCGCGAGGAGTATGTATTAGAGAGACGTTTAGACGGCTTTGTTCAAGCTGGAGATACAACAATTTTCTTCCAGTTCTGGGGCTGTTATTGGCATGGGTGTCCTCTGCCTTATCCTGATAGGACCACTAGTATAAAAACAGCGCCATGAAATCATGGAGACGTGCTATGAAGCTACTATGTCTTGCGTGTAAAAATTTATTAATTCCAGCTACACTGTCTTAGAGATCTGGGAGTGTACATTTAATACGATGAAACGCAAAGACAATGACTAGAAACAATTTGCACTCCAGCAATAGGTGTAAAGCAAGGAGCGCCTCAGTCCCAGAGACGTATTCTTTGGCGGGCGTACAAATTGTATTCAACTCTTCAACGAAGCAGACCTTTCTTGTGGTGAGAATATCAAATACTTGGATGTGTGTTCATTGTATACTTACGTTTCAAGTACAAAAAATATTCCATTAGCCACCCCAAAATTAATTTGGAACACAATTTTCCGTCTATAGAACAAGCAGAAGTTATAGCCAAAGTTACCGTGACGCCTCCACGGGATTTATTCATGCCCGTATTGCCTACACGGATGCATGACAAATTAATGTTAATCTTGTGCAGGAAATGCGGGGAGGAGAAAAGCCAAGGCACATGTCAGCACAGCGACCAATAAAATTGCTGTTTGACAAATGTCTGGGTGATGGACGAGATCCAGAAAACCGTTAAGAAAGAATACACCTTTGAGTCAGTATATGAAGTGGGAGTACAATGTGTCTGTTTATGATTATTAGACACGTTCTGTCGGATTGTTTCACGGGTACATTGATACTTTTTTGATAATTAAACAAGAACCGAGTGTATACCAAGAGTGGTGAACCTCACAAGATGAATAGTTTTCTTACATTCAAAATTATGAGGAAAGGGGTAAAACTCAATTTCTGTTCTGTTTGTAAAAACCCTGGTCTCCGCACTATGGCTAATCTCTTTTTAAATTCACTTTGTGGAAAGATTGGGCAAAGACCCGATTTACCACACGTGGTGGTTGTCAACAACTTTCAGGGCATCCACAAGTACCTAACGGATCCGTACATTACCGTGGACAGCGTGATTGATGTAAAAGATGAGGTTATGTCTCTCAATTACAAGGATGTGCGTGACGTGTTGAGCCCTAACCCTAACACGATTTTGGCGGTGTCATGCTACACGACTACTATGGCTAGGTTGCACTTATACAGCATTCTTTAAAATCTGGGGGACCTATTTGTATTGCGATACAGATAGCGTTCTATTCATGAAACACCCCGGTGATTGGAGCCCGCCAACCCGAGACTTTTTAGGTGACCTCATTGACGAACTTCAAGATTACGGTCCGGGAAAATATATTAGTGCTTTTGTATCTGGCGGTCCCAAGAAATATGCGTACAGAGCTTGTGTTGGTGGCGATCCTGCCAAAACAAATCGGTATGCAAGGTTCGTGGGATCACCATAAACTACGGCAACAGGAACGACTTTAATTTTGACGTTTTAAAAGTGATGGTCACGGAACAGGCTGCGGAAAGATACATAGAGATACCGCACAAATTTGTAAGAAAAAGTCTTGCGACTGTATCTTCGGTTTCGCAGACTAAATTCTACCAGCCCGTGTACACCAAACGGTGGATAGCCCATGAATTTAATACTTTGCCATTTTGGTATCAGGGTCCTTGTAAACGCACTCGCCTAGAAATAAAAGGTGATCATTTAGATGGACTGAATAATCATCTTTTTTTCTTTCACTCTAGACAGTTCCAATGATATACAATTTTTAAAACATTTGAGATTTTTTCATATTTTTTTCTGCATGAAAGCACGCATATATTTTTATTGTTTGATTTTATAGACACCGGATAGTTTTTAATTTTTTTTATCCACCAGTACAATCCTTTGACCAACTTATTATTTATAGACAAATACAATTAGTTGTTTGTATATATTTTAACTCTAATCATTTTTATCTTTTCATTTGTACATATTTTAAATTGAAAACATCTCACTGTGTATATTTATTCAAATATTTTTTAAACTGGGATTTGTAAATTAGTACCGAGGCCACTATTCCCGCTACGACCTCAATAAATTGATTATTGTTTCAATAATATACTTCAAGGTGTAAGATACATTCTATAACTATTATTTTTTTGTAAATAAATATTTCAAATATACTTTTCATGGCGTAAGCTTTATTTTTAAATATTTTATTTTTGTTTAGATAAATATTCCAAGTATAATTTTCATGGTGTGAGCCATATTTATAAAACTTTTATTTGTGTAATTAAATATTCCAAGCATATTTTTTGTGGTGTGAACCATATTTCTAAAACTCTTAATTGTGTAAATACATCTTCCTAGTATACTTTTTATGGTGTGAGCAATGTTTGTAAAACTTTTATTGGTGCAAATAAATATTCAATGTATACTTTTCATGGTTGTACAACTTTTATTTGTGTGAATACATATTATAAAAACTCTTATGTTTGCGTTTTAACCTCTACACGCCCTCACTCCTATCATATAAATACAAATTTATTTAGCTTACAAGATCAGTCTCAAACAATATGGACAATTTGAAACATCCGTTTTCGGCCATCAACAGCGGCCCTTCCGGCTGTGAAGAGTCACATATTGTAGCCGACTTTATCCGTGTCTTGGACACAATGTGTGATGTTAAATTTGATAAAATTACCTGGTATTATGCTTTTTGGCAACCGGGATTCGAACAAGACGGATCAAGTACCAACGTCATATTCTGAAAGGGTTTGCCGGAAATGGATGACACATATAATGACTCTCCACAGCTGATTATCGTGAATGAACTGATGCGTGAAACTAACGAAGTTATCGTCGATATTTTCATCAAAGTATGCCACCAATAAAATATTGGTGTCATGTACCTTCCACAAAATACATTCCAACAGGGAAAAGGCCAAAGAGACGCTTCCTTAAACGCACATCATATCGTGCTTTTTAAAATTCCCAGAAATAAAGCTTAGAATCAACACTTTGCACGTCAAGTCTGTCCTGAAAACCCCTGTGTTTTACAAGAGGCTTACGGTGATGCTACAATACTACTTACGGGTATATATTGTTAGATTTAAAGCAATGTACACCCGAATGGTTCAGATATAGAACCCACAAAAATGCCGAGTGCTGTGTGTACTTACCACGCAAAAGCTTAAAAACACTGATATTTCCCGAATACAGATTAATTCATAACAATGAATCCCAAAGTGCGGAAGAAAGCCCCTCTGCTGCGTACGATGCATCTTATGAACACGCAGTAACGTGTCACCTTGTTGAAAACAGCAAACAAAAGACTGACTGACTCTGTTTGAGAGTATGCCTACAACACTTTAAAAGGGCGGGTACCGTTGAAAAATGTCAAAAAACAAAGATACGTGCTCACAAGTAGGTGTTGCGCAATTTGGTCAAACGATGAAAATGCTGGAAGATTAAGATATGGATACTCGTTTAGAATAGAGGAGCGTTACTTATCTTTCTTTTAGCTCCATTAATCAGTGGTGTCCTGTTTCCTTATTCTACAAGTAGATAATGGAACACACGAAAAAGTGGATATTGGTGTCCTAAGAAACATAACACCGTTACGAGCAAAGCCCACCAACAAGAGGCATTGGTCACAGGTCTAGTGGTCTCCAAGCTAGACAAGGAAATGAAAAAAATCCTCGCTTCAAAACTTGACGACATGTCTAAATGTACTTTATAACAAAAAGTGCACTCCACTTATCTGCACTTTATTCAAATCCCTCCTCCACTTGAAAATACCATCACAACAGCCCCTGAAGTGTCTATACTTCCCATCCATGCAGTACTCATTACTTTACCCGTACAGGTACGTAAAAAGCTGAACTTTTACTAGAACATATAATTTCCCGAGACTGTGTATCTTGGGGCGCAAACAGGGAAGTGAGCATTCACGATTCGCCTCTCATTGGATCTAATATTGTGGATTTATTCAACGATTTGGTCAAAGCAAGAATACATAGCGAGCAGTCTGGTTGGCAAGAGTTTCTCACGGCGCTTCTAAAAAATAAATTTCCCGAAATAATTTATTTTAAATCCGAAAGGTTTGGTGCCCCTTAGAGATCTTTCATAAAGGCGCCCAAGAAAGATCCGGACAAAGTACGAGAATGACTTCGTGCGCAGGACGCTTATAACTTACACAAACCTGTGATAAAAAAAAGTTTCCACGCAACAAGTATATGGTGCCATACATTGACGATCTCTGGCAAGCTGATTTCAACAAGTTGCGCAGTCTCGGAAAATACAATGATTGTACCGTGTACTTGCTCACTGTCTTCGACGTGTTTAGCAAGATGAACTAGGTGATGATGTTTCCATCCAAGACGGGGAGCGTCGTAATAAACTCCTTTCGGGACATTTTCAAACATCATGGACGTAAACCTCTAAGTTTACAGAAGGACATGGGGACAGAGTTCACGGAAGTCTAGTAAGAAAATTTCTCAATAAAGAAGGCGTGTATTACCACACCACTTATAATCTGAAGATGAAGGCAACCATCGTGGAATGATTCAATAGATCTCTGAAAGGGCGCATGTGGCACTACTTTATCAAAACTAACACATATTGCTATGTGGACATCCTCCAAGATCTCATCGACGCTTACAATGGCGCAAAACATTCCAGTATCAAGATGGCACCTACAGACCTTTCAGAAACCTATGTGCTTCAAGTCAAAGATAATATGAACGGCAAGTGGAGTCCAAACTCAAATAGTAAGCCAAAAATAAAAGTCGGTGACACGGTTCGTATTAGTAACTCCAAAATGCTATTTGAAAAGTGATACGAAACAATTGAAGTAAAGAAACTTTCAAAGTCAGCAGTGCCGTGTTGCGACAACTAGTCATCTACAGGCTGACTTATCTTGACGTTAAGGAGGTGGAGGGAATATTTTACGAACCCAAATTGAAACGCGTACGTCTCAACAAAACTTTTAAATTTGATAAAATACTACGTGTCAAGGGTAAATGCACCAGAAAAAAGTGAACGTACAGTGGAAAGGTTACCCCACCAAGTTTAATCATTGGATTCCTGCTAGTTACGTCAGCGCCCTACCATGAAGGACCAGTTCTACATCACCTTACAAAGCGACAGATACATGGAATATTTCCTGAATATTGCCCTCGAGAATTTCGCCACGCAACTACCCTACCGTCTTACACTCGAAGTACAATGGGAAGTCGCTCTCACAAAATTCCAATATCCATGTTATTTCAGCACCGTACCCGAGGGCCAAAATATTGTAGGGTACAGCAAAGTGGATGCTAACGCGTCAAGCAAATATTCAATTATCATACCCCACCTGGAAATTATAGCACTATTAATGAATTGGTCAAAGCCCTAAATAATGTATAAGCATATAAAGGGGATTCCGGAGTCGTATTCAAGTACACAAACCCTAACAAAAAACCGGACGTAGTTTCTTCTTCAACAAATATACAGCTGCTTACTCTATCAAGTCAACTAAGTATACAGCTCGGTTTCAATCCTTAGACTAATCTGATCAAAGCTCCAAAGTTACCGTACGCCGCCAACATTCTACTAGACTTGTCCTCGCAAATGTACATCTACACGGATATCGTCGATCCTCAGATCGTGGATGACATTGTGAGCACTACTTTTACGTATCATCGGTATCAACAATGTAAACAATGTCTACGGCATACATAAGACAGTTAGGTATGATACGTTGCAATAGGTGCTAGTACTTAGAAGGGAAATTGTAAGCCTGAAAAACATTATAATAACACGCACTGGTGAATTTGTGCCATTCTAAGCTTTAAAAGTGTCTATAAAATTTCATGTTCGACGCTGATCAACATAAACTGTTCCTACCAATGATACTATGTCAACCAGGCTTGAACAGAAATATCTTCGATCTACCACATGTGTTCCCTATCAATGCGGGCACGGGATAGGAAGTTTATTCAGCGGTATTTTCAAGAACATCGTACTATTGATGAGAAGTGGCACTAAAGCCATTGGAAAACAGGCGCTTCATATGGCTCCATATGCTTTCCAACGTTGCCAATCAGCAATCGTCCTTTCAAAGAAGCTCTATTGCAGCGTGTCGCCGAGGCTGGAACAAACCTGAAACGTAAGGTGGAGCAGAAGATCAACACACTTATGACCGGCTCAGGCTATAAAGGGCGTCGTAAGAAGCACCAACGTCAGTCTTCTGTCATTGCCCTACATAAAAAGGTCAAGAAAGAAGTGGTGGATATTTTCATTTGAAATGTCATTTTTACACCCCAGTCATGAGAGTTTTCCAGCTATGAGTTCAATCTCTTTTCCGTCCCACTCACGCAAATCTTTCTTGAAACTGGGCAATGGCTACAATACAAACCTGTCTCTTTCCTCACCGATGATAACTCATAGAATTTACCGTTGCCATTCAAGGCGAGTTCTATATCGATATTTTACAGACTATACTCTTTCTCAGAACAGCCATCATGAAACTTGACGATGGTGCTTTTACTGAGGTGGATCAAATCCCTCCCGTAAACAACTGGTTGCATTCTCTATTCACACAGGTGTATGTGTTTTTAAACCAAAAACTAGTCTCACCACCCAGCAACACATATGCTTATAGATCGTACATTGAGAGGCTGCTCAATTACAACAGTGACGCAAAATAACACATTTGACTTGCGGTCTGTGGTATTCATACATCCCCGGAACCTTTGAGAAGGGTAACGCCAGCAACAAAGGATTTGAGACCCATCGCATTCTCACCGCAAAAAGTATGACGGCAGATCTTTTGGGGTATCTACACCGTGATGTGTTTAACCTAGAGAAATACCTTTTGAATGGCACCGAACTCGGAGTAAAGTTGGTCCTTTACAGAGATGGGCTTAGTCTTATGGCTGTCCTTAATCTCCCTCACTTTAAGGTTCACATCGCTGAAGCCAGCCTTCTAATGCGACGTGTCAAAGTAGAACATTATATACTGTCGGCACCTTCCAAGGCATTAAACGTCCGTCCCTCAAAGTATCCCATCACCCACGTGGAAGTTAAAACACTCACATTTCCTACGGCTGTGCAAGGTAAATTACTGGACAACATATTCACCGGACAGTTACCTAAACGATGCATCGTGGGATTTGTATCAAACGCTGTGTTTAACGGAGACGAAATCAAGAACCAGTTCAACTTACATACCTACGGCATGAACCAATTATCGCTGGACGTAGACGGGGAATAATTCCCGCCGAAACAGCTACAGCCCGATTTTTCAAACGGAAACTATGTCATGTCCTACCACACACTGTTTTATGGAACGGGTATCCATTTCATGAACGAAGGTGGTGAAATTAAACGGGAAGCCTTTCCTAGGAGATGTAATCTCATTGCTTTTGATCTCACAACTAATCTCTCCGCCCACATGACATCGCATTGGAATTTGAATAGGCATGGCTTTCTGAGCACCGAAGTGAGCTTCACTAGTTCTCTAACCGAAATCGTCAACAGTATCATGTACGGAGAGTTTGCCAACATCATCACTATCGGCAAGGACAATAACGTCTTGACTGATTATGGAAGTAAATATAGGCGAATTCCCGCCCCTTACACTCGTCATTTATATCATGGACATCATTATGTATTTCCAGAGCTTCATTGGTGACAACAAAGTGTCTATCATCAAGGAACTGATTGTTTTATCTGTATTCGGTACATTACTTCATTATTGGGTGTTAAAAGCCCCGTACGCTATCGAGAAACTTTCACCCGACAATAAAAAGCAAGCTTACTATATTGTCCATAAACTGCATGGTATTCCATGGGATATTGGTGATGTGGATTACAGCCTGCTTGAATCCCTAATCTCCCGTGCAAAAACGCGTGCAGAAACAGTCTACGTCAAGGGTTATAAAAGAAAAGTTTCTAGTCAAATGCACACCTACACCCGAAGTAGATCTGTATGACAGAGGTTATTCGTCTTTGAAAATACTTAAATCAGGCTTCACTAAGTGCATAGCACATAGTTTCGTATGGAATTTCTGTTTGGCCTCCACCGTTTGGGGACTTTAAGTTTGGATCATTGAAGTTGGACACGCACACCATAAGTCGTGCGCTGAAAATAACCCCGTGGTTCCGTTCTGTACAGTCGGGTGTTTTCCCTGCTGATCAACTACCTGCAAGAATAGCTCAACCTGCCACTCTCGTTATCAATATTGATTCACACTATAAGCTTGGGTTGCATTGGGTCACCATCTTTAGTGACAAGAACGGCGTGGGAGAATATTTTGACAGTTATGGTTTTCCACCCCGTATAAATTCACATCTGGCATTTTTACGCAAAAACACTTCCCACACGTCTCATAGCACTTTACAACTTCAAAGCATCACCTCAGACGTTTGCGACCATAACTGTCTTATATACCTTCTCTATAGCGCTCAGAACATTCCGATGAAAACTTTCCTAACCCTATTCACGCCCACCAGTCATACAGACAACGACGCTAAGGTGGTTAGTTATTACAACACATTTTTCAATATTGTAGATTCCTGCCGCCTCTCAAGAGGCTGCGTACAATCAGCGTGCATCTATAAAAGAGGCATCCCGACGGCTGCGTGCCATAACCATGACATTCGTAGAAGCGAACAAACATCATGGAAGGTCAAGACGTTTGCAATCGCAAAGAAAATTCGGTGAAACCAATTACCATCACCAATATTTTCAACACTTTGTTCCCGCTGGACGAGGTCGACGTCAAACGAGTCATGAGCGTCAAGATCAACTTTACACCCTATGTCCAGCTAGAACAATTTGGGTGTAACTGTGCGGCGTTTAACCGTATATAGTGGCAAGAACTGGGTAGCTTCAAGTCAATCATATCAAAGTTTTTCAGCAACACGCAACCCCTTCAGAAGATTAGTCTGACTCTTCATGAAATCTCTCTAAGACGCATGTGCAGTGACCGTATGGCCGTCGTCAGCGACATACAAGACGCTGGACTCAAAAGAATTGCCTATCTTGCACCTGGCTGGGCACGTCTTTGTGATGTGTGGGACCTCATCGACGTTGCCGTCGACCACCGGGATATGTGGTTAGTTGACACCCATCACACGCTATGGCAACGATTTGATCGACACACTCGTCGTGGATGTATGCAACACGCTTACAGAATCAATGGATGTCTTTAATCTCGAATAGCCTACGGTGGAAATGCCCATCAGAAACCTGGATCTTATGAGTGCTTCCTACTATACACGTCAAGTTATTGGTTTGGACTATTACATTCTGGATTGTGAACTAAAATAATTTTACTAACACATCTAAGAGACACTGTAGAAAAACGTATGAACGAATAAATGAGGCATTCCTGTAAAATTGTGTAATACATTTTATGTATGATATCTGTGAAACGTTTAATATATGTCTGTAAAACGTTTAATGTTTAATAAATATATGTTTTGTAATATCGTGTTTTATTCACGCAAAACCTTTCTGTCCCCTTACACGTAGATACGAGTCTCGACTTGTCGAGCCGTTAAACTGTCACCAAATATGAACAGGGTCAATGACCTCTCGTACTAGCTCATGGGTTCAAGGTCATGATCTATTCTTGTCTTGACTCGTTTTGTCAAGTCTCCAAGCTGGCGCCAGTTATCAGGGAAAAAACCCATTGCGACATCATTCAAGGTAGTGTCCTATTTCTGTCTCGACTTGTCTTGTCAACTTTCCAAACTGGCTTCAGTCATCAAGGTTGCGACATTGCGATTACGTCATCGGGAAATTTATTGTCGAGGGGAGGGTTGCCAGAGTCAATAACCTAGCTCATGGCTTCAAGAACACGATCTATTCCTATTCTGTCAAGCCACTAATCTGGCGCCAGTCATCAGGGAAAACCCTTTGCGACATCGAGGTCATGATCTAGTCTTGTTCCGACTTGTCTTGTCGACCCGCCAAACTGTCACCAGGTATGAGACTAATCTGGCGCCAGTCATCAGGGAAAACCCTTTGCGACATCGAGGTCACGATCTAGTCTTGTTCCTACTTGTCTTGTCGACCCGCCAAACTGTCACCAGGTATGAGACACTGGGAAAAAAACCATTACCACATACAGTGTGAGAGAGGGGGCTGTGACACATACCTCTAAGGAGGGGGTATTGAGGGGAAGTGAAAGGGGCCTTACAGCTGGGAACCATCTCTCACACTCTTCGCTACGCTGCTGTCAGAAGAGCTTCATGCTCCGTGTTCCTTCCATTGACGAGGGAGGATCGCCCGACGCCGAGGACTGCACGCCAATAAATAAATAAAAAAACTCCAACACCCCGTCTTAATCCTATGACAATAAACTCCCCACACCATTATAATCTCTAACGGCCTGTCCGAATCCTACCCAGACATAAATAACCAATGAGCACCAATAAAAAAGCAATGAGTATGCAAAAATAACCATTGAGCACATATCAAAAAGCAATGAACACAAACTAAAAAACAAATGAGACAAGAATAAACAAGTTTGGAACACTGGAAAGGGGGTCAGGAAGAGGGGTGATAGTATAGATGGAAGGAAGGGGAAACTGACAACCAATCAGATAGCGAGGGGGCGTGGTCACGTGATAAATTTAAGCCAATCCTGGCCTGTGACAGCTGGGCGTGCTAACTATTTATACCTTCCTATATTGATTTTGTACCCAACATGATATCTCACTGATTGGCACATAATTATAAACTACTTTAGGAACTACAACCTTTAACTTGACCTGATGATACCATTATAGGTGGGATCAATAGAGACATTATAAATATTTAAATACAATAGTTTGCAAAATTTACCTAATTTAAATATGCTGGAAAAATTGGTAGTTTAAACGTAGATTTTTGCATTCACACAATTTTTGTGGCGATAAAAATATATTACTTATCAAACATATTTTCAATAGGCCACTCGATTAATAGTTTTACAGCTATGGGAGAGAGCTTAAGAAAATACATTCTCTAAATGTGATATAATGATAGTACCATAGGGTGACACGTTAGCTCAGTCAGTAGCGGGATGATCTACTATGCTAAGGGCTTTGGAATCGATTTCTGGCAGGGGTGTCATATTTATTATTTGATCAATTCTCGACCTTCTTCTGGATGTTGTATAGGTCTTAAAATTAAATAATTTTATTTAACCGTGGAAACTTGCCGTATTCCTAAAATTATCAACTATTTAAACAATATAATCAGTGTAATTGTAACCATTTTAGAACCACTTCACTTTTTGCGTTTGATACTTTAGGTAAAGTGCAAATATATATCCATGCTTTCATAATCACCATTTATGCACACATTGTATTAAACTCCATTCACGGTAGGAATTACTCTCTGAAAGTTCTTTTTTCCTACTAATATCCTACTATATCATAGATTTCTGGTAGGGAAAAATGCCTTTAAGAAAACAATTCCTACGGTGAACTGACTTTATCTATAGCCTAGGCCTAACGAATTTGATGAAATTCATCCAGATTATTTGAAATGTAGATAATCACAACATTTTAATCTCAATAATTAAAATGTAACTAGTCAATAATAATTTATCATGCAGATCATCTCATATGAACAAAGATATAAACTTTAATTGAAAGTAAAATATTCATACCTCTAACTAAACTATAAATTAAATGTACAAAATAGATAATTTAATTGAAGATAATAATAATTGCAGTTTTCGCTGAAATGAAGATCGTGAAACTATTTTTTCCATATGGATATGTATTCTTGTATGTAAGCTTTGCCAATTTAAGTTCTATAAATCTTACTTTTTCTGTAATAATTCCTTTTTCTGTATTAATAACGACTAAACTGGTTCTAATAGCTAAGACATTGAAACACTATAAACTGCCTAAATTACTAATTATTTTCATCGCGAATTTTTTTTTTATAAAATGGCTGTAAAAAGTACTTTCAAGTGTTAAGTGTTTATTTCATCATTCTTGATATGCAATGTGTCGAAACCTTTAGGCGATCGCTTACATCCATTTATGGTTTATTAGATTGTATATTCTGTGTTACTGATTCTGGAAAACCCCTAACATAAAACTAAACATAAAGCCTATCTGCCTATATAATACATTATGCTCATTCTTGGTTTTGAAACTTGACGTTTTCCAGGTTTTGATGGAAGGAACCATTGTTTATTATTTCAATAATTCTAAATAAATATGTATCTATATATCTCTTGATTCTTTACAGTTCACAATGATCACAAATAGAAAAATGACTACAACATATTTCAACCATTAAAAAACCCCGGCAGTGATATAAAGATCAATATCACTACAATATGAGGCTAACTATTTCAAGAAACAACTTGTGAATGAATGATCGTTCAAACAGAAATCTCGCATGGGCTGCAGATTACTTGGGTTTCTGTGATAAGACAGCTGGAGTAGTTGCTGTGTGTTGCGTGAACTGTGGAGGCGGGTTATTATCACCTGTTCTTGTCAACTAAGCTACAATTCCATACAAAGTTTTGATCTCTTGATCTCATGGAATTTCAATGCATATTTTTATGTCATACGGAAATAAAGTTATTCAGTAAAACATTCCATATTTAAGTCTGAATATGTTTTGTAGTACTAAGTATATATATATCGTATGAATGCTAATATTTATAGATGAATTAGTGCACCAAGTCCTATTACATTTGGGGTTTCATTATTGGTTGTTTGTGGTTTCACCAAGATCGACCATAGTAGCCCCAGGGGTGCACATACATACATATAGAGAAGTAAAAAGAAAAAGGATGTAAATAGAAGTAATGCAATTTAACTCTTGACGACTTGTTTGTAACACAAAAAATATTCGTGTTTTACATTTGAACGGGGCTAAGCCAGATTAGCCCGTTACATTAGTATCAATAAACATTTGTTGAATTGTGTTGATTTTTAGGGTACTTTAAGTATATGTATGTAGAGTATGCTTATAACTACGGTAAAATCCCAGCTTCATCAAATAGGTATAGTATTAAAGATACTACGTTTCAATATTAAGATTTTTATTTCAAAAAGTGTGGCCTAAAACTAGTGTTGGAAAAGGTAAAAATTGAAGTTTCTTACCCTCATAGATAGCTAATAAAAATACATAAAGATATATTTATGGCGTGTAACATTTCAGAGAAGAAAAGTCTTTAGAATGGCAAGGAAAAAATCTGTACCGATAGCCTTAAGTTGTTACCATTGTTCTGAAAAATAATTTCTAAGAGTAGGTCCCACAGTATGATATATATCTCAGAAACAAAGTCTGCCAATTGTGCTAAATGAGCTATACACTTTTCTACACAGTTTTTACAGTATTACGATAGCAGCATTTGAATTACCCATTAATTTATTTTACGCCCTCCTTTCCCACCGTCCTGAGGGGTCTATATATATAATTCTCTCTCCATTGTATATATATTTCCTTCCCTCTTTTTCCTCTTTATTTCTATACAATTAAGAATTAAATTACATATTATACATTTATTCATACCCCTACTACCTTATTTGTCTCTCCTAAGCCGGATGACCTGGAGTGACTATGCATTTGATGACACAATACGTACTTTTCCTTACTCCATTCAGTCCATAGCCTTCATCCTCATCCCCTACCAAAACTGTTCTCTTCTTACATCAAGATAGTATACATACAGTCACTTCTAAAGCTTTAAGAGCAAAGGAGTGCTTTATGAGTTAAACCATAGCTTTTGTAACAGTGTTACAAGGACAAGTTACGAGATAACTGTGACCGAGTCACAACATGGAAGGGAAATGATTGCATTGACTCACCAACTCTGCCTCCATTTGGCTGCTCTATGAGTCTCCACACAAACTCATCACCTCACCACCCAGATTGTTTTCAACTGAGACGAGTAACCGTCACCGAAGTTACGCCTCTAACCTGCCCCACCCCGAGAGTGAATAAGAGACGATCGACATGCGCGGGCCCGTACGCGCCAGTGACAGTGCTGTGAAGTTAACGGCCGGTCGAGTAGCTTGAGATTTGAAATCTCGTCCAGTACATGTGAGAGTAATCCGGAACGGTGCACTCCCCTTTCCCCTTTTTCCTGCCTTGCTTCCCGCGCTGTGAGAACAAGTGACTCTACCTTGGTGTATATAATGGCAGGACTCTATAATCATGACACACATTTCTCCACATTCTCTAGGTGAGACACTTATTGTCAATTTAGATTTGGTTTACTTGTATCAAAATTCTGTTTGGTTATCGTCGAATTCTAAATTACGTTTTGGACGATATTTACTTATGATTTAGTTCAATTTACTATATATTAGAACTGCGATTTTGTAGAGGTCATGACGGCGCAGTTTGGACTTTGAGATATTACTATTCTTGCAAACGTATCTCATGCGCTTCACGGATCGTTTAGGGACTGTTAACACCGCCACGTTTGGTGTGCGGGTTGTTTAGTTATATTGTAACGTTTGGGTATTTGGGTAAAATTCTGTGGGACGGTCTCGTTACTGTCATTATTGGGGGATTGAATTTCCATAGATCTTAACTTTGTTGGTTATACCTGGGTTCGCGAACCCGGGCTCATAGCGTGTTAGTATAGTTTATAGCTAGATTATTCTATTTTAAATGATCCATCTGTGTAATGGATCTTGGTTAAACTTGTTGGGCTTTAGAATGGGCGTGATGGTAAACCTCTTTGGGAACTCTTTCTTATTCATAAGTGATTGGGGAGTCGCCGATGGCGAACAGTCTAGGTCTAGTGTTTATTGTTAGTATACGGGTTATGGTTCCTATGCTCTATTATTATCATCATACATTACGGACTTGTATGAAGATCAATTTAAATGTTTGTTAATGCTGTGGGTCCCCTTGGCGGCCATCTTATTACTTGGGGTCGTGCCCCATTATTTGTTTGTATATTCTTTTCTATGGCCTTGTTTTTCCGGTGCCTAACTCTGGGCATGTCCCACTCTTTTCTCTTGGAGTATTGTTATTGTTGAAAATAAATAAACTCTCTTGTGACCAACCTGACTTTTATTTGTGATATAAATAAAGGGGGGCGGAGTTACATTACAATTGGAAAGAAATACTCACCCGTCAACCTGCTTAGAACATCACACCTGCGCATCGTTGCTGACTGCGAGTTCCCTGGTCGTACATCAACATCGTACTAAGGTGGGCTGCGAGACCTCAAATCGCCGCTACGATGCCACTCCCAAGAAAAGAATAAGGAAGGGGTTGGCCTTCCTTGTCCCCCTCCACCTGAATTGTTATCCAAGCATATGCCTTAGCGCCGAACCTTACACTCGCTTCCAGTTCCATGTCGTACTCCCCTATAGCCTTTTAACCCTCTCTACCTTCCTCCTTACCGTTCTTGATTTACTTTCTGGGTCCACGTGACAATACTCTAGTACTATACATTGCCATAGTTTGTTGGTATTGGCACTCATTATTTCACCGTGTTCATCGAGGTAAGCGACGCCACTTTAGCAGATATGGTCCACTCATTTTTTCTAAATTCCCTTTTGGGCTTATATTTAATCTTTTCAAAATTACCTGTTTTGACGTTAAATTAATAACTCTTCAAAATGTTGACTTTTAACTTAGAATGCGTTATTAGAATTTAATTAATGGGGTTATTTTGAAGCCATTTTTCACTCATGACTTGTACTCTTTCGAGAAATTATGTCTCTAGCTTGAACTAAAGTTATTTTATGTTTCACCACTTGACGAATGTTTTTCTTAAATATGGTTTGGCGAAGATACTTGCCGGGTGGTTTACTAATAAATGGCGTTTTTTACTATGATCAATAGTAAATTATTTACTTTGTATTCAGGTCGCCAAACTAATAGCGTGCCATTTGTTAAAGAGCTACTTAATGGCCAAATTATTCAAAACAATGTTAGAGATAGTCCTCGTTCAATGAGAGGTCATTATTAAACGTTAGTGTAATATGTTTATACCTTAAATTATTCTCTTTGCATTCATATCGCTTAACTAATAGCGTACCATTTGTTAAAGATCCACTTAATGGCGAAGTTATTTGAAATAATGTTAGGTCTTTATTAAACATTAGCGTATTATGTTTATACCTTAAATCATTTACTTGGGATTCAGGTCGCTAATCTAGTAGCGTGCCAATTTTTAAAGAGCCACATGTTAGCCAGATCAATTTTATTAATGTTAGCGACTGTACCCATTTCACGAAAGGCCATTATAATGTGGTTATTTAAATTTCGCTGGAATTATATTAGAAACTTTGCTCTTAGGGCTTTTCTGGCTCCACCAATACTTAGAATTGCTATCTCCATTCACGCTTGTTGCTACTTAATAAGCGCTGTCCCTTAACTATCCCTGACATCTTGCCTAATAAACATTGTAAACTCGATACCTTTCAATCACTTTGTAAATATTGAATTATTATGTTTCTTAAGTTTGAATAAAATGTACTCTTGTTATCCTTTGCCTATTATTTCTCTTTGGAGAAAAAAAAGAATAGGGAGGGGGAAACTGTATAAGCAAAGGAGTGCTTTATGACCTAAACCGTAGCTTTGTGAACAAAAGAGTGCTTTATGAGATAGACCATAGTTTGGTAAAGGGAAAATAAGCAATAAAAACTCTTTTTTTAACAATTATATTTAAAAAAAAAGAACATATACATACATGTAATCATCGTTTTAATAAATTTTATCTTATTATTGGTGTGTTGATAATCTACCTTGTATTTTTCATCTGTCATGAATCATATTTGAGTGAATTAGCCCTTTTATGACTCATTGGGGTTTATTTATTTTATGTTTATCTTGATTAATAATTCATTGTATACATTTTTTAAAATTCCAAATGAAAGTTTTAATTTAATTTCAATCTTTATTTCTTAGTGAATTAAAAATGACACCGTAGATATTTATAATGTATTGAGGAGAAAAAGTTGATTGTGGTGGGGAAGAGAAGAGTGTCAAATTCTATTTCAACCATTTTTTTCACTTGTCATTATTGAAATGGTTATTTGTTTCAAAGTTATTAAGTATGTTTTTTATTTCAGGTTTTCTTCAGCTGTTACTACTTATAGTGTTCATTTATTGATTACATAAATATAATGTATAGTTTTTATTTATTTAGAAGAGTTGGGTCGAATCCACTATTTTAAGTATCCGAATCTTCAATTTACTTTAGAATCCTAAATTCGAATCAGAATTTTGGAAAAAATTATTAACTATAATTATAATTAGTTTTGTACCACTAATATGCAGAAAAAAAGCTATAAACAAATTTCACTTAAAAAAATATAGTTTTTTAAAGATTTGAGTCTCAAATTCCAAATTTTTTCGTATCCTTGAATCTCAAATATCCTAAAGGATTAGAGGGATTTGAGGGCCCCATTCCTAGTACTTAGTATTAGTTGTAAAACTTAAATTTATAAATAATGCTGCTTTTTTGTATTTGATAAGATTATAATTAAAAATTATTAATTGTACAATAATTGAAGTAAACTTGAAATAACATATGAGAATAGGAAACTGATAGTATAATCTGTACAAAGTCAAAATAAAATTTTGTTGATTGAGTAGGGATGTTTGATCTTGGATCGTTTGATGCAATTCTTTGTGAACACATCAGAAAATGGGATGTGTTAGCAACCCTATAGGCAATAACGGGGTATTGTAAGGTTAATAACCTGCCATCCAGGTATTAAAGAATATTGTGAGAGTCGCCGACAGGAACAATAGCTTCCTAAAAGCTATTAAGGGGGGGTGGTTTCCTTCCCTTGTCTTGGACCGCGCTAACGGTCCGGGGGACAGTTAGGTTCGTCCATGTTGGATCTTCTGGACCAATGGGAGTATTTCTTCAATATTTAAAAAATAGTATCCGTTGAGTCGCGTAGGAGACTCAGTACCTCTGGTCTCACCGGGCTACGGCCAAGGACGCTCCTAGGTGAACTCTGGGGTGTCATATTTCTGTGAACCTCTAAACGACCCCTCGCGGTAGTCGCTCGGTTAGTCGCCGTGGCTATAATTATTATTATAAAAAATAATCAGGTGTGATAGCGAGAAGTAGTTAAATTATATCACGACTAAGCAGTGGATATTGTAATTCACCTTAAATCGGTTGACGGCCACTCTCACACTAAATACGACGAGTGACGTGTATCAAGTGAATTGCTAAAATAAATTTAAATATATGATTTCTTTAATTAATTTAACCCACTATACGATCACAACCAAATTTTATATTGAAATAAGATAAACATTCATTCCGTGTATACCTCATTATATTTGCGAAGCCGTTACGGTCGTCTACAGGCTGGCCACGAAGTTGTGTTAGCCGAGGTCCGTTTATGCGCGTAGCACGTTCTTTTCGAATATAGCTTATTTACTCTCGATTAACCGAATTTTTAGATAGATTCAAAGAGCACAATCTTATTTATGTATCAATTTTTTTTAACAATTTCAAAAAGATCGAAAAAAAATATAACAGTGATACAGGAGCATTTGGTTGATTATAGGATATGTTTGTTTGATTATTGGTATTAGGAACATTTCGAAATTCATGTTGGCAACTCTGGGCCACTTATTTGACTTTTGTTAAAATGAACTTAAAGTGGTAGATAAGTGAATAATCCGCTGATGCTCTCTTTATGTTCTTGTTCTTTAAATGATTACACTTGTAAGGTTATTAGCCCCTTTGTTGAAGCCACATTGTAAGGATTAGCTTTGTCTTGTTTTGGGTCCCTTGCAATCTTACATTCTTTTGCTCTTTTGATCAATTAATACTGACGTCATTATATATATTTAATCTTACCTGCAGTAAAATAAAAAATGACGTCAGTATCATACATATATATATATGCAGTCATGCAGAATTAATTTACTTTATTTTGATTGTAAAAACATTTGCCTAAGATTTATTATAAATGTTTGTACACGCGACAGCTTAGCGTTGAAATTATTAGAGATTAGCGCGCGTTTTACTACAAGGTTGGAGGCCGAGCGGGGAAAGGAGCCTTATTTTCTGGTAAAAAGTTTGAAAGTAATCATTCCGGAAGGTTATTTCTTTCCTTCTATTGCACCATGTTTCCATTAGCTTCCGGAAAGGAGGGAGAGAAACAAAGTTTTCTCGGAGTAGTTGTGTTTCCCAAATATTCGAAAAAAGGGTGGGGGACAGTGAACAAAAGAGCGATTTTGGCTGGCGACAAAAAGTCGTTGTAAATAACATAATAAATAAATAAATGATCACCCAGGTGTGCGAGAAGATTTTCTAACACATGTGGATACATTGAGTTTAATTTTCTGAAATTATTCATTAATTGTAAATATAGCAAGGGTGGGCACTTTTGATTTGGATTATTTTGAAATGAAAATCAATACTGTTAATATATTTATTGTGACGTGATGGCTGACGAGTCAATAGCTTAGAAGTATTTCATCAAACCCCCATTCGGTGTAAAGTGTAAAATATGTAATACTGATATAAAAACGACCGACAACACATTTATGTAAGAATTTGAAGCGTTTTAATCTTTTACAAAAGGGAACCAATATTAAAACAGTGAATTAATTACTTTAAATACAATTTAATCTTAATTTTTGAGAAAATATACTCTCATATATAGTGGCTTGGACTAACATGTTTCCCAAGATATAATTTTTAGTAATGCTGAACACTCACATTATTTGCAATAAATTAATATATATACTTACTGTCCTTTAACACAAAATTTTGAAAATAAATTAATCCTGCTGATAGTAGGTATGCCTACATCTACACTTCCACCAAGCTAGTGGTTCCCAGATTTGGGACACACCCTCCCTCAAAGCCCCACAAAAAGGTTTCCTAAAGATGGATGCCAACAAGTTTATTTGGTTTTATTAGAGTCAGCTGGCCTCAAATGTATAGCCAGATTTTCTTACGAAGAACCTTCTGAACACCCCCCGGTTTTGGGGGCTTCAGTGAAATTTTTCGATAGCCAAATACTGTTGCATCTTTTTGAGTTAGGGGCTACTTGCCTAAACTATTTTAGATGTCTAAATCTACTGGTTTTAGAAAGTTTATCAACTTTTTTTTTCTGGAACCACCCCTTTCCTTATTCTTGGGGGCCCCTTGTAAATTTTCGATCTCCAAGTATTTCTGCATCTTTTTGGGCCTGGGGCTGTGAAACTTCAGCTTCTTAAGTCTTCCGTGCTTCGAGATTTTTTGGAAATTCCCTATTGGAATATTCTGTCAACTAAGTGGTTGCAAAATTTCAGCTATCAGTCTCGTCTGGCCTTTTAGATTTTTTTTTATGGCTTTGGTGTTTTAGAAAACTCCCATTTTGGAGGCCCTAGTGGAGAGTTTCAATAACCAAGTAAATGTGTTTGCATATTTTTGGGTTAAGCGCTACATGCCTGAAAAATTTCATCTTCCTATGTCTACTGGGCTTCGGGAGTGTTTATACTTTGTTTTCCTACAACACCCCTCTCCCGTTTTGGGGGGCCCCTAGGGAATTTACCGTCACCAAATATTCCTGCACCCTTTTGGGTTAGGGTATACCTATATACAAAATTTCGGCTTCTTAGATCTTCTGAGTTTCGAGATTTTTTTCTACCTTGGTTTTTTGCAAATCCCCCCATTTTAGGGATCCCCACTGGATTTTTTTCTCACCAAGTATCCCTGCATACTTTGTTAGCTTGGTGCTACCTGTCTGCAAAATTTCAGCTCCTAGGTCTTTTGGGTTTCGAGATTTCTTTGGCTGGACGGGGAAACTGTTAATTGTTACAGTTGAGATTATATTATATGACTCGTTAATACCATATCCTTAGTATTAATTTGAGCTCTTGAAAAGTTTAATTTTAATTAATCTCAAGTTTATATGAGTAATGGAAGGACAAGGGTTTTCAGAACCCTAGAATAATAGTTTACATCTCACCTCCTTTCTTGACCACGTGCCTGGTTACGTGTAGCATAAATACGATAATACTACAATAATACACATAAGAGATTAGGATGTTTTACAAACTTAAGGCATTTCTTTATTTTTCTGTTGGTGTCTTGAAGAGGTTTATTCTAATTTTAATTAAGTGTAGTGTAATAAGGCATTTGTGTGTGGAGGGGGGAGTTTACCAATTGACCACCATTTAGTTGCTACGCGTCTTTCATTGTAAGACTGGCTAGTGTGGACTGGAATCACTCTTTGATGATGATGATGATGCTATGATCTTGCTCCTTTTGTGTCCTGCGCTGTGCATGTTGTACAGTAGTACTACCTCGCGGCAGATATTCACAACAGCGGCTAGAGAGAGAAAGGAAGACTCCTCTGAAATTGTGAGGTAGTCGCAGTCCGGTCCCTGACGTGAACATACTTGTTCGAGATATACTCCCGCTCTTGTTTACCGTTCGTTCTTTGGACTGGTTTTTACGTTTGTATTTGTGTTTGGTTAGTTTCACACACATATAGTTTATCGTGTTTGTGTTGTGTTCC
>CABFOW010001675.1:65212-117365 GCA_902141385.1 Timema californicum
CTTCCTGAACTTGCTGGCCATATCCCATACTGACAAACCATGTGTTACTAGCAGCTCCAATAACATCAACCTTCCTGAACTTGCTGGCCACATCCCATACTGACAAACCATGTGTTACTAGCAGCTCCAATAACATCGAACTTCCTGAACTTGCTGGCCATATCCCATACTGACAAACCATGTGGTACTAGCAGCTCCAATAACATAAACCTTCCTGAACATGCTGCTAATATCCCATACCATCAAACACTGTGGTACTAGCAGCTCCAATAACATAGACCTTCCTGAACTTGCTGGTAATATCCCATACCATCAAACACTGTGGTACTAGCAGCTTCTAAAGCATTGGCCTTACTTGTTTCTGTGGCCGCATGATCTAAAGACATCATTCTCGTGTTGGACTAGAATACCGATGACCGAATATCATGGCTGGAATCCCGGTCGGGTGTACTGAGTTATTTTAAATCCACTTTTCCTCAACGAATATGTGGGCACACTTCCTCTAAATCCAATCTTCCCATCCATAGCTCATTAGCGTAATTAGTACATATACGTATAACCTGTACAGGTAGTAAGACATGGTGCTAGATAATAATAATAGACATTGACCTTCAGGAACTTACAGGTCACCTTAGATCATTCGGTAACGTGTCTACCTACTGTGTTAAAGGTCATGGGTTCGATTCCCGGCATGACTGAAAATTTATCATTGATGAAAATATAGGCTTACCCTTTCACATTAATAAATTGACGGCCTTAGACTGGATATTGTGCCTGTCCTAGTCTAAAGTTAGATTATGATATATATGAAGCAGTGTCAAACCTAGCAAGCCGGTAGAAGAAGATATAACATATTGAGCCTGCTAGCACTGGATATTAAAGTAACGTAAATGATAAGGCGGGTTCTCGAAGTTGCTTGTAATAAATACACCTTTTCAGTAGGCATATGATATATGATATATGATATTACAGCCATTACTGTTTCCATTCTTTGGATGGGTCAGTTTATTTTATTCAAGCCATATTATATTGAATGTAAAAAAAACTGACGGTTCATATGCCTATCAACAAAGTTTATTTATTACAAATAACTCCAAGAACCTTCCTTACCATCTAAGTTACTTTAATATCCAGTGCTAGCAGGCTCACCGTGCAACCTCTATTCCTGGCAAACATCTTGGGACTAGCAATGTCGATAGCACAGATCATATCTTAGCATGCTATATTCAACATTTTCTGCCTGTTAGAATCAAGGTCACCAAGTCGGCCAATGACCTCTAAATACCTAGAGTGTGTATCAGTACGCTACTGACTTGTGACAACATGGGATCCTGTCCGGCATTCATTTCAGTGGCGCGTGGGTTGTTTCAGCGACAAAGTGCCAAAAAGAGATGGATTCAAATTGCTTATAGAAACATATTTTTTGTCTCTAATATTTTATTATAGCAAAGACTGGGGTGATATATTTCAACCTTTTCCTTCACCTCTGACAAGACATCTTGTGAATGTGGGGAGTGTCAGGCCTCCACCGTGGTTCGGATTCCACGTTAAACTGTAGGTCCTCCATTTCATCTCACAATCACCCTACCATTATACATTAGCTTAAGTGCGTATAACCCGAACGGGTAGTAAGACGCGGTGCTAATAATAATAATAATAATAATAATAATAATAATAATAATATTCCAACCTTTTTTTTTACAGTATAAATATTTAGCTTACTGATTTGCGTTTTCAGTTTTCAGTTTTTAATTTTTAATTTTTGTTTCAAATTAAGCAAGAAAACAAAGATAATTTTTTGAAGCAGCTTCTTAAGTGTCCTGGGTTATATTTCCCTAACGGTTGAAAAATGTAGGTATCATGATTTAAACTCCTCTTTTATATTAATGAAGTGAAGAACGAGAGGATTTGTATTATATTTGTTTCTTAATTATTTCGTAACACGTGTGCTAATATAATAAATTGGTCTATGAAGTGAAAGTTAATAAGCTACCTAATATAACCTAATAATATAATACCTAGTAATAATCATTTCATTTTACTTTTCATAATAACAGTTACAAGATATATAACAGAAAACACTGAATTATATGAAAGAAATCACGAGATAATGACACTATATCGTGTAATGATATTGTTTTTGACCCCTCTCAAATATTAAAAAAAGTCATGGATGAAATGTATTTTTCTTAGATAAGCTGTATATCCTTCCCCTAACCTAGGAGCTTCAGGCACTCAAGTTAAAATATTATTATTATTATTATTATATTAGTATTACTAAAAATTACAAATTTTTACAATATTTTTTTTCATGAGAAAATATGTTTGAAAAACATGTTAGAATGTTAGATAAAATAAAAAGTAAAATTAACACTGTATTTCTTAAGATTTTCAGTGTGTTCTTGAGCTTGAATTTGTTTTACCAATTGAGAAATTTATGGGGGTTATACTCTTGCTCGAAGCTAATCTCATCTCATTGATTGTGTCCAGCTGATTTTTTTGCTAGTTTTTGATTAAAAGTAAAGTAGAGAATCCCTATTCACACAAAAAGATTGCCGAAAACACCACCAGATACCGCAAGACAGCTCGCCGAATAATCGGGTAAGATATCGCCTTCTTACACCCCAACTCTTCCATATTTACATCAGGCTCAAACGAGTTCCTGAAGTTATTATAGATTTGAAGTTCAATCACCTCTTCTAAGATTTCATTAGGAAGGTCCTTGGGCTTGACACTGAAAGGATTTAATATTGGTTTCTTAATGAATTCACTTTCATTTTTGCCATATTCTGTAAAATAACGTGTGAATTTGTCCTTGAGTATTTGTGACACAACACGTTATGTTGGACCTCATCTATGATGGTAGCGTAGTTCTTATCGCCAGCACGGACTGTCAACGTCGGAAATGCTTAATATTTTTTCTCTTAAACTTTTTTAATCCACAGAAATGCGTGAAGTTTGTCTTCAAACACAAAAATGTTGGCAATACCTTCCGACTTTTAATTTCCAGAACCCTGTAGCTGAAAATTTAGGTGATTAAAATGGGATAAAATATCCACAAGATAGGCCAGTTGTGTCTAAAACTTTGCTTGTTTTTGGATGGGCACTTTGACTTTGGCTCTCGTGGACCACCTGGGAAGGTCTACCAGTTCCAGTTACCCTAAAAGCTTGGGATGAAGGAACCAGCTATGAAGATTGTGCAGATGAATGTGTTACAAACTTCATTGAGCTATATTCACTTGTAAGAATTTAGACTACCCTCCTGGGAATTGATGCCACGCTACATTTAATCAATTATGAAGATTTGAATGAGACAGTTCGTAACCTAAATCTACCAAAGAGCAATCTGAATTTCTTGGTTTCCAGTTACAGCAATGAAAATTACTTGAAGCTGGAACTAAATAACATTGTATCAACAATGCAGTGAAGTGTATTACAAATATGTCCATATGAACAACAGTATGATTAATATTTAATGGTCTTATGAAAAAATTAGGCATTGGACCTAGTCCTAATGAATGGCACATATTTATTGAGGCGTTTAAAATAAATTTGAAAGCAGTTCCTCTGCAAAATGGAAATAAATATCATTTCCTCTAATTCATGCCACTGACTTGAAAGAAACGTACAGAAGTATGTCGAAGACTCTGAATGCAATATAGCACCAAGATTACTCTTTGAACGTCTGTGGTAATCTTAAGGTTATTAGAATACTCACAGGCTTAATGAGAGGGTTCATAAAATATATCTTTTTCTATGTCTTTGGGACAGTTAGGCAACAGCAAAGAATTATATTGTATAACAATAGGAGATAAGTGAATATCTACCAGGAAGACGTAATATAAATATGTTTCACTGGTTGAACCAGAATAAAGTTTAGTGAAGAATAATCTCGTTTAAGGCCTAAGATAAAATAAGAAAAGGAATCACTTATCTCGCAGACGTTTTTCTCAATATGACGGATATTAGACTTAAAGAAAGAACTATTGTCATTGGTTCCCAAATAAGTAAACTTCTGAGATATGATGTATATGAGACAGGACACTGAACTTAGAGCTTGGCTTCCGTTTAAAGCAGTTGTGGATTGATTTATTGTAAACAGGAAAGAAGACAAGTATAAATCTATGGTGTCAACTTGCGTACACTGATATACATATATGGAGTGCCGAATGTCTTTGAAAATTCATTTTCTACTTTCACATTTGTTTTCACCCCAGTTAGTTTGTGAGCTGTAACTTGTGAGGGATGAGCAAGGGGAACGCTTCCAACAGGACATGTCCATGACGTAAAAGAGTTATCAAGGTTGCAGGGATACTGTCATGATGGGGTTTATTTAAGAGGGAATGCAAAACGTAATATTAGAGAGAGAAAAATATTCCTGGCAATTATTTTAATTATATAAAATGCAAATATTACTTGTACACTAATATAAATTAATATAACTGCTGTATTTTAATATGAAAATGTTAACGATAAATATATCATATTATATGTATAATTCTTTGTTATTAAAAATGGGTAATGCATTGAAATTTTAAATTTGAATATTTCTTTTGATCTAGATGGGACACAGAAAAACTAATGGCATTTTTGGAATCAGCACATCAATTTCCTTTAGAATCAGCCATTTATGTCGCGAGGGTATGAAAAAAAATGTTTTTTTTTGTTGGTTAGTATAATTAGAGGCGAAACACCATTAAGGATACACACATACTGGTGATACGTGTAGAAAAAAGTAATTCTCCAAATGAAAACATAGCACATGCAATTAATGTTCTGGTTTAGCACACATGGCACATGTAATACGTCTATGTTCTAGTTTAGTAATCACACTACGTACATTCTACGGCACAGTACAATCATGCTTGAAAAATATTTCACCAGAAACTGGCTGTTAAATATGACCTATCAACAGATTCAAAACCATACCACAAATTAACACACAGTACACACCAAAAACTGTTCACTAAAACCTCAACTACAAGTTCTACTGGTACAAGTTACATACTTAACAATACCGAATAACAACCCATTAATTATTATATTAATAACTAAACAGGAAAGTATTATTATTATTCTTGACATTTCTATCCTCGTTTCAGGAAATCAAAGACAAAATTCCAAGAAAATACCTTCCTCATACCTACTCCATTATCGTAATTGTGGATAATACAGACGGCTAGTAAGGTGTTTTGGAGTATATATATATATGTGTGTAAATAAATAAGGGTTTAATCTTTCAAAGTAAAATCCTAGAATTAAAATAATAATAACGATTTTTGTAAAATAATAATATGAACAAATTTAAAATGAACTTCCTAATGGAAAGTGAAATTATAATCGTACAAGAAACGAGTTTTTTGGTAAATGGTTGGTGACATTGGTTATTGATTATTTAGATATTTGTATTAGCTGTATTAAATTTAAAGAACACAAAGGGCACTTTTTGAGGAATTAATTATTTTCATATGATTTTATTATTTGGTTATGTCTGTGTTTTACCCCTTGCACACGCCTATAGGACCATCTATTTTATTATTTGGTTATATCTCTATTTTACCAATTGCACACGCCTATAGGACCTTCTATTTTATTATTTGGTTATGTCTGTGTTTTACCAATTGCACACGCCTATATGACCTTCTACTTTATTATTTGGTTATGTATGAGTTTTACCAATTGCACACGCCTATAGGAGCTTCTATTTTATTATTTGGTTATGTCTGTGTTTCACCAATTGCACACGCCTATATGACCTTCGACTTTATTATTTGGTTATGTATGAGTTTTACCAATTGCATACGCCGATAGGACCTTCTATTTTATTATTTGGTTATGGCTGTGTTTTACCCCTTGTACACGCCTATAGGACCTTCTATTTTATTATTTGGTTATGTCTGTGTTTTACCAATTTCCCACACCTATAGGACCTTCTATTTTATTATTTGGTTATGTCTGTGTTTTACCCCTTGCCCACGCCTATAGGACCTTCTATTTTATTATTTGGCTATGTCTGTGTGTTACCCCTTGTACACGCCTATAGGACCTTCTATTTTATTATTTGGTTATGTCTGTGTTTTACCAATTGCACACGTCTATAGGACCATCTATTTTATTATTTGGTTATCTTTGTGTTTTATCAATTGCACACGCCTATAGGACCTTCTACTTTATTATTTGGTTATGTCTGTGTTTTACCAATTGCACATGCCTATAGGACCTTCTACTTTATTATTTGGTTAAGTCTGTGTTTTACCAATTGCACACGCCTATAGGACCTTCTATTTTATTATTTAGCTATGTCTTTGTTTTACCAATTGCACACGACTATAGGACCTTCTACTTTATTATTTGGTTATGTCTGTGCTTTACCAATTGCATATGCCTATATGACCTTCTACTTTATTATTTGGTTAAGTCTGTGTTTTACCAATTGCACACGCCTATAGGAGCTTCTATTTCATTATTTGGTTATGGCTGTGTTTTACAAATTGCACACGCCTATATGACCTTATATTTTATTATCTGGTTATGTATGAGTTTTACCAATTGCCCACGCCTATAGGACCTTCTACTTTATTATTTGGTTATGTCTGTGTTTTACCAATTGCACACGCCTATAGGACCTTCTATTTTATTATTTGGTTATGTCTGTGTTTTACCAATTGCACACGCCTATAGGACCTTCTATTTTATTATTTGGTTATGTCTGTGTTTTACAAATTGCACACGCCTATATGACCTTATATTTCATTATTTGGTTATGTCTGTGTTTTACCAATTGCACATGCCTATAGGACCTTCGACTTTATTATTTGGTTAAGTCTGTGTTTTACCAATTGCACATGCTTATAGGAGCTTCTATTTTATTATTTGGTTATGGCTGTGTTTTACAAATTGCACACGCCTATATGACCTTATATTTTATTATTTGGCTATGTATGAGTTTTACCAATTGCCCACGCCTATAGGACCTTCTACTTTATTATTTGGTTATGTCTGTGTTTTACCAATTGCAACACGCCTATAGGACCTTCTATTTTATTATTTGGTTATATCTGTGTTTTACCAATTGCACACGCCTATAGTACCTTCTATTTTATTATTTAGCTATGTCTTTGATTTACCCCTTGCACACGCCTATAGGAGCTTCTATTTTATTATTTGGTTATTTCTGTGTTTTACCAATTGCACACGCCTATAGGACCTTCTACTTTATTATTTGGTTATGTATGAGTTTTAACAATTGCATACGCCTATAGGACTTTCTGGTTCCCTCTACCGATTGCATAAAATTGTGATTTCAGGTTGACGCCTTCAAATTAAATCTCAAGAAATATTTTTGTGACTCTCTCCAATATCTCGAATACTATAAGATTCTAGAATTCGAGCATTTCATCTCTCGTGTTTTTTTCTCAACTGTGCAGCAATTTCATTACTAGCATCCTTTTTTCACTTATATTTCCCTAGGGCCGTCTCTAGGTTACACGGGGCCCAGTACACCTTTCGTTGGTGGATGCGCCCCAACTCCCAAACAGGTTCAAGGGTGAATATTTACCGACTACTGAGAAATATAATGCGAAGCGCAATGTAGCCTTACTTTAGTAAAAATCAATAGAAAAATATAGGTACACAGGTCATTGAGACGAACTCAAAACTGGGGGAAGGGGGATTATCATATTAAATGTATTTTAACTAGTAGCTCTTTGGATAATAAACCTCGCATATGCTTAGTACACACCATGTTAAGAATTATGATTATTTATATTTGGATTTAAAGTGGAAATATCTCCTATAATACCTGATTGGATTTAAAGTTATTAGGCTATTTACTTTCTTGACACCAAAGAGAAAGTTTTGTGAGCGTCAAAAAAATGTAACTCGAGATTTTTATGAATGTCGACGTTTCATGACTCCCTGAAACCTAAAAAGTGTTTTTTTTGCGATGTCATCTGTCTGTCTGTCTGTCTGTGTGTGTGCCTGCATCTCAAACTTGAGCCGAAACCATTTTACCTATTGGGCTAGGGTTTTCATAAGTTCATAACCCCCGAGGAGTTTTTGGAATTAGATATCTAACCCTAAAATCAAGGGTAGTGTAGTTTACTGAAGGGCAGAAATATGAAAAAAAAACACTTCACATTTGCTTAAACTATTTTGATTAAATGTTGTATAATTACACATGGAAATTCTCATTTTCCCGTGAAAATGACTTTAAGGGTACTTTACATAATTAGTATAAATCTCCAACTTTCATCATTTATCCACAACTTTTTGAGATACGAAATAGCTTTTCATCGTTATGTTCTAGTACTGTTCAAAATTAAAAACTTTTATTTTGAATATATTTTTACAAAACCAATAATTTCTGAGCTATAGACAAATATAAATACTTTATATGTAGCTCTTTGAAAACATAAGTGGACATAAATGTTCTTCTTTTCTCAATGTTTCTGTAACAGTGTATACTATTTTACGCTTGCTCTTTAGCTGAGTGTTTCACAAATTTTATGAGTTTTTAGCAAATGTCCCTCTACTAAGTTAAAGGAGAAAGTCTCTGCAGTGCGCCGCGTCATTTACATTTTTGGTGATCAAGTTAGACAGAAGACAAGTTATATAGGCTACTTTATGCCCATTTAGTATATATATATATATATATATTCATTAAGAATAACCATGGTTCACGAGGTTTAAGATGAGTCTCAAAATATATGTCAAAATATAACAAGAATGTGCCCTAAGTATTCTGATAGATGTTTTAGAACTTTTAATTCAAATCACTTGGGATGAGCTATTAAATGAAAAACCTTTTGAGTGGCTGCCATTTTGAAATGGTTAACCAGATATAAATACTGTGTATATATATACATCGGGAAGGATAGACAGACAAAATGTCAAACAATCACAGAACCTCGCTACGCTCTGTCATTTATTTTATATCTATTTACGACTAAATAAATTCTAAAATGTTTATTTGTATCCTAATTAATTAAATAATAGCGTACAGCCCGAATGGGTAGCAAGACGTGGTGCTTGAAATTAATCAATTAAATAATGCTTATTTTTATTTACTAAATTTAAATTGATTTAAACAACTTAATTTATCATTTAAAACGTATTTTTAATAGACTTTTATTGAGCTTATACACGCTAGTAATATTCTTTTTCAAGGACTACAAAAAAGGGTCAAAATATTTCACGATTTAATTGTTTTTAAGTAAAGAGGACCGTATTATTGGAAGTGAGAGAGGACACACTTCTTTATCAGTGCAGACCCATAATGATTCATTAGAAAACAGATATTAGGGGGTAATTTTATCAAGCGTATTTTTCACTTGTTCAGATCTTTTCAAAAGTATAATTGTGAAATGGTTCACAAGACATGTTCTTATATATATATTGTACTGTTAAACTCCTTTTATAAAGTTAGATGAAAACCTGCTTGTCTCTTTTGTCCATTGACTTGGAACTAGCGAGAATTCTCTCTCGACATGTGTATTATGCGCAGCAATGGCGAAACAAAACTGAGCCAACTTTAGTAATTCACGAGGGTCTGCATCATTATTACCGGTACTAAAATAAACAGCTCATTTTTCACGAATCATTAAAGAGCAGACGTCGATGTCGAATGCCAATTGTGGCATGTAAAAGAACCCTTTGGGAAAATACATTTCCAGGCAAAATTGGTAGAAACAGGTAGAAATTCAGTGTGGAAGGCAATGGGGAAACACCACACTGTACATCTATACATTTACATGTGATTTTTACCAGATAGTGTAGGCAGCTTTAACCAGTCGAAAGGGCTGAGTGTATGCCCAGCGCCGGATGAATAAAAATCGTAAACATCCTTCAGGGGAAGAAGAATTAAGTATAATATAACATATATTGTGCTCGACAATAAGTGTGGGAACGTTTTAGATGAACTGTCGGAACCGCTTTTACTTTCTTTCCCGATAATTCATCAACGACACAGCATGCAGTCATAATTCCCCGGTCAAACGCTCATTTAATAATGAATGTTACCTTGACTTTATTTCCATCGTCGGTGACCATTGCACAGTTCTAGTAAATTTGCACTCGGTGATTGCGGTGAGGATTGGGCCCATTCTCTCAATCTCAAAATTAAAACCTCAAATACATTCGAAAAAGTTGTTCAAATAAGTGTATGTTTCCAGAAGTTAAAATTTTACATTAGATTAAAAAAAAGAAGAAATATCAATTTTAAATAACATCTAATAAAAACATTGTTTTTAATTCGTCATGTTTATTCTTTTTTTATTCTTGCTCTATGTATTACTACCCATCCGTGTTACTTGCGTATCTACTCAGAGCTAAGGTTAATGGAAGGTATAATTTATAGAAAATATACCCGCATTTTCCTGGAAAAAGTGTAGATTACAAATTTAAAACAAAAATACATAAGAATTAAAGCCCGACTTTCCAGTAACTGGAAAACCAAACAAGATAAAACCACGTTTTTTTTATCGTATTGAAAGTATGAAGGATGGCCATGGCTTCAACCCCTTTGTAGGAATCTTAATACATTAAGTGGGGTTGTAGGAAACGTGAGAAAACGTTGATGTTTTTGCAGTTCTTGGAGCAAAACATTTTGTTGGTCAAAATAAATCAATTATTGCTTCATTACAAACATAGTTTGATTTCATTCACAAAGTGATATCAACAGTTGTTGACTATCTTTAATAAGCATAGTAGCGTTAGATGAGAAATTTTTTTAACGTTCGAAGAGAAAAAATTATCATGAAATTTTGGGACACCCTTGACAGATATTAAACATGTTTGTACTGAAGCAATTTTTGATTTATTTTGATCTAAAAACTGTTTTACTTCTAACATAAAAACTACAAAAACACTTGATCTTTTTTTCTTGCGTCTCCTAAATCTTCACATTAATACAATTTTTTTAAAGCTAGCTATTACAATATCATAAGACATTATATTTTATTTTGCAAACTTATTTATAAAATGCCAAATAATAATTTTTCAAATAAATAATATTCTGGAAATATGCATACTCAAATGGAGCCACGAAACAAAAATAAATTTAAAAAAGTTTTCTTTACAAAATGATTAAGTCTTACTCTCTTCATTACTCGTAATACGTATTTATAATCCCTTTCAGACAAGAATAATTGATGTAATACCTTCTCTACTTATTAGACTGCTTTTTGGCCTATCTCCATATATTTTGTTTGTACCCCTTTCTTATGAAAAAATATCCACCATTATTAATATTTATACCGTTAATAAATTAATAATCTTCTAAACTTCCCAAAGAAAAGTAGTGTGCATAAACACTGGAACTCTAGAACTGATGAAATATTGTTATTCCACTAAACTACCCAGGTTCTTATCATAGAGTCTTTCGCGCCTTATGGGATTTGATCCAGTGTGTCCTGTTGTGACCAAGGGGGATCAGGGGGTGGCTGACCATGACGTCACATGCATTAAAGTAGGCACCTATAATACCGTATGTTTTCTCTGGTGGGCTTTATGTGCAGTAAATAGTCACATTCTTGTTGCAATCACGTGTTTATTAATTATTTCAACAGAAAGACAAATAATTGTGTTTTCCAGCGATAACTACATTTTGAAGAAAAAAGGCCCCTTATCAATGGATAGTTGGTGGAAACTTGATATTTAGATGTTATATGGGGTCATATCTCGACGGTAAATCGTGATTTTAATTGTTTTAACACCATATCATACCACCCATTTGGGCTGTATGCTTATATACTATTACGCTAATGGGTTAAGAATAAAGAAGGTTAAGTTTAGAGGAAGTATATCCTAAATTGCATAAGGAGAGAAAAAGAGAGAGAGAGTATAAAACCATTGAGGAAAAAACGCACCTCAGTACACCCGACTGAGATCGAACCACTATCTCTTTGTCATCGGCCGTCTAGTCTATTGCGAGACTAGTGACTTAGACCATGCAACCACTGAAGAGGGTAGCTCTTGTGTTAAACTTACAAATGAAATAAACTTTAACTTTTTAAGCATGGTATTATATTAACACACACATTAACTTAACCTGATCCACATCAGTGGCCGAATGGCGTTACTCTCGTATTAGAGGGGCCAGCTGATGACGGGGATATTGGGGTTCAAATCATGGTTGGGTTCACTAACGGTATTTTTTCCTAAATGGTTTCCCACTATTCTACCACAAAAATGAGGGCACATTACCTCTAAAATGATCCCTTCCTCATACTCATCCTATTGGAGTAATTATCACATGCTTATAACATGAGTGGTAGTGAGACATAGTGATAGTAAAAACTTAACCTGAGACAACAACATCTACCTCTAAAACCCCAACCTCAACGACAAAAACTAAAGTAAAGTATATTTAGGTAATCTACAGTAGCCCCATGGTTTCTTTGGTGCTGGATGACAGCTCACAGCTTTGAAAAGTTAGGTATATACCTAAATGTTGACTTTCAGAAGTCAGCTGTGAGCTGTCAGTCAGCACTAAAGAAGCCATGGGGCTACTGTACTCGTAGATAAAAGAAAACTTTATTTATTATGAATCCCCTTCCACCCGCCATGGTTTAAAGGTTTCTTTAGGCTCAATAGAAAACATCAATAAATTCAGTCATTATATTGGCAAGTTGAATTGTTACCACTTTGAGATATTAAAAAAAGTTTTAAATTTATATACTTTTCCCAAGTTTCTCATTAATTGGCGAGCTAAACATGTTCCTCCTTGATCATTTGAAGACTTCTACGCAATCGAATGTGTTGATAAAATATATAATTATAATTTATTTATAATTATATTTTTTCACCACGCCTTAGTACCCGTCCGGGTTGTACGCATACTTTAGTTACATGAATGTAATAGGGATGAGTAAAGTAGAAATTTTGAGAAAATATACCCTCACACATTTGCGTGGAGGGAGCGTGAGAAACAATATATGGCAGTATATTTTATTTGATCCATTCTGAATTATAAACAGGGTGACCTGGCGGTCTAACTGTAAGGTTTCGGATTTCTGTGCTGGGGGTCCGGGATTCAATACTCGGTCCTGGCACAGATTAATCTGATTGCCCAACTCTTCTTTCACCTCTGACAAGACGTGTATTATTCACAACTTGTGAATGTGTGTGGAATGCCAGGCCTCCGCCGTGGTTCGGATTCCACGTTAAACTCTAGGTCCTCAATTTCATTTCACAATCACCCTACACATTAGCGTAAGGGCGTATAACCTGAACGGGTAGTAATTTGCGGTGCTTAAAATAATAATAATTATTATTACAAACACCTTGATTTTTAAATATTGTGTAAAAGTTCAAATTCCCCCTATCTCCTCTGAAAGATACCTTGTCACCGTTAGTTGGACACTTCATAGGTCATAGGAGGAGGTCCACTAAATAATAGCCCACAAAGGGCCAAGGGATCTTTGGGCTTTCTTATTTAATAATTTAACTCAACTCAACTGGTCTTCAGGCCGTCACATTACAAGGATAGTGCCTAGTTACAGTAGAGAATATTTAAAAGGGCCTTTTATAAAATACAAACAAAATTTTTTGTGGTGAACATGGCTGCCATTTTTATTAACAATTATATAAAAATAAGATGTTTGTTAATATATGTTGTAATGGAGTTTTTTCAAGGTCAATAACCTGCTAGCCGGGTACTAAGGAAAACCAGCCTAACTGGGAAAGTCATCGGTCCAAAACAATAGCACCATAAAAGCTCATAGGGATTTTTGCTTCCCTTGGTTTGAACCACACAGGGTACCGCCGTTAACGGTACAGGAGAAGTTATTTGGCTCGTGTTTGATCTTAAGGACCAATGGCAGTGTTTTTGTGACTAATTTCAAAATGTTAGGTTAAGTGGGTAAGGAGGACTCGTCCCTTTGGTTTTTAACGCACTCGAGTCAGGGACGCCCTCGTGTTAACCCCCGGAGTCACGTTTTATAAAGGCGCAATATGAATCGTAACACGACTAGGTGCAACTAATCTGTCAGATTAACAATACAAATATCTCCCAAATTCATTAAAATTGGGCTGGAAAAGTACTAAAACTGCTCAGTTTATTTCAATTTTGTATTAGAAACTTGAAGTCAAGAACAAAACATTCACATGAATAATAAAAAATATAAAACTGGCCATTGAAACTGTGCGTTCACAAAAAAAACCTTGTGATTGGGAACGATTAAACCACTAAATGTTGAACCAATCACTAATAGAATTGAACAAACATCATTAATATTAAGTCCAAATGCAGTGTTTAAACCCTTTTCACATACCATCATCATCATCATTAGTTTCAAAAAGCAGTGTTATAACACTTCACAGACTATGTTTGCACGTTCTAACCAAAAGAAAACATTGACACATTTTTTCAGGTATATTTATAATAACGAATTTTCTTTATATTCCTGCACTTGAAACATCTCTTTCTCTGTCCGTCATGGCAATTGATAGCTTGATATGCTTGTTGGAATTTATGTCGTCTCTGCTACAGTTCTAATGGCATTCCAACTGTTTGAGTGCTTTGTCTTTGGAGTTGTTCCAAACAGAGTCCATGTGATAGGGCTTCAAGTAAAATCGCCTCCTGTTTTTGGAACTTTGGTTTGCATTGTTACTGGCTAAGGAAATTAATTTCTGAATTAATTCCTGCCATATTTAGTAAGGAGAAAAAATTATCATTGGCCATCTACGAATGTTTCTGGCGACGTTGTAAGTAGCGCGTAGCTTGTCAACAACGTCAACTCCAGACTTAGTTGAATTGTAGTCTAATATTGCTTGTGCTTTCCCTGTATCTTCGTCGACTTGGTCGTCTTAATGCATACTTTATATTGGGACATTTTTACCTTTTATAGGCACATATGAAACAAGAGAACAGTCCTCATTGAAGCCAAAAAGGTTATTTTTGACAACTCGAGATTTTGTATTTACAAATTTTGCCAGAAGTTGAGGTTTTTCTTCTTCTGATTTCCCCAACAGTGACAACTTCTTCTGCTTGAGTAACTGCAATAGTCCAATTCTAGTGAACCATTTGTCACATACTATGTTTCTTCCTGTATCAAATATTGGTTCTGTAAGCCTTTCAACAACGTCCTTAGGCTTGTTGTTGATGTTATAGGGGCCGTAAGGGTGCCTGCCTGCATATATTTCCAAGCTATACGTGTAGTCATTTTAGCGTCTACTAGAGCATATATTTTAATCCATATTTGTTGGGTTTTGAAGTTATAAATTGCCTAAAGTAGCACCTCCCTCGAAATCCTTCTAACTTTTCTTCCACCGTTTCCATAATGAATAACACTTTTGACAGTTTGAAACAAAGATGGTAACCACTTCGCGGACTGCTGCTAGTTTATAATTAACTTTCCTTATTTGTCTGGTATCAAGATCATCAAATCACATACATCTGATGAGAAGTTTGAACCTCTTCAAGCTCATTACAAGACGAAACCATTCTGATCCAAACCCATCTTCACACCACAGCTCTTCCAGTGACTGTCTGTTGCTTCTTAGGACTCCTGCAAGGTAGAGTAATCCAATAACAGATTTAATTTCAACAAAATCTGTTGTTCTTAAGTCCCTTTCACGTTGAAATTGATTTCTGATTTTTTCAATATATATTTATTAGTTTACTGCGCAATAATTTCAACTATATCTTATGAAATAAAGCATTTCCAACACTTGTAATGTGTGACAAAATTCCGAGTAATTACACCAGGCGAGCGCACTAGTACATTATGGCTCCCTCGTCACATTCTAAAACCAGGTTTTTTCTTTGACCATTTGGTAATTGTATCCTTACCTATGTACTCATATCTATCTGTTCCCGCTTTCTCGGAGTACAGTTCCGCCTCTTCTTCTTCTCTTTCAATGTTCGAGTTTTCTTCTCTTTCATATATACAGTCTTCCCCATCTGTATCTGATTCATCTTCAAAATCTTCATCAATATCTAGCTCGTCATTCAAAAGTAGTCTTTGAACAATCTCCAAGTCATTTGGGTTATGTATATCAAAAGTTTGTTGCTTACGTGCCATAACGAAAAAAAAAGGAAAAATACTTTCTAACCTTATTGGGCGCAATTAATCTGTGAGATTATTTCACAAAAAAAGGGCAAAATTTGAATAAATCGATAGTTTATACTTGTACAAATGTAATAATACATATTTTACAAAACTTTTAAGGAATACAATTTGAAAAATTTGAATTTCGCAAAAACTTACACGATCGGGGGCAACTAATCTCACGGATTATTAGTTCACAGTTGAAGACAAGAGAACACTGAGAAAAACAGTGACGCGCCCATTGTATAGAAGGTGGTAGAGGAGGAAGCTACTGTGAGCCCCTATACTCTCCAGGAAAAACTCTGGCTTCCTCGCACACAAAAAGTTCCCTCTTCACCTCACAGATTAGATGCGCCCGATGGAGGGTTAACGGCACCACACTTCAGCCGCTCGGATCTAATTGTTATAATGAAAGACAAGGGTAATAATTAATAGTAGTTAAATTACATAGCTTATACATTTGTCCTCTACGACGGAGCTAAGAAATTTATATTGTTAATTGATAATACATTTCTTGACGGCCACTCTTTCACATTCCAAGACGCGTGACTTGTATCAAATGAAATACCAGACGCAGATTAATATTATATATACTAATTTAAATATATTAGGTTTTATTTAACTAATACATTGCACCCAATATACACACACTACATAATATATAAATTAATATTAAGCATTCATTTCATGCCAACATCTTTTCATTTGCGAAGCCATTACGGTCATATACAGGCTGGCCACGAAAGAGAATGTGTTAGCTGGTATCCGTTTATGCGCGCAGCAATATTAATAACATTTTACTATACTTTACTATTTTTATTGGTGTTATTTAATAAATATAGAAAATTTCTATCAAAAGTGACGACTGCAGATCACAAAACTTGGTTGGGGCTAGGGAGGTGGTTGGCAAAATGACGTTGTGTCCATTTTAAGTTAATTTAAATTAAAAAAAGTACGTTAACATAACTTAGTACCACTACCACTGAGTCACTATTTGATAGACTCTTGGTGTCTATGTGGTGTGGGGGTGTGTACCTTACACCCCCCCCCACCCCCCACTCACTCATACGTATTTGTTTGCACGTACAGTCCTGTTCTCCGTTAGTCAAGGTCGAACCCTCTTTTGTTTTAGCTTTTAAAAATCGACAAACAGTTTGGCAAACAAAATTGGTCAATCCTTTTATTAATTGACAATTGTACTGCTCATAACAGAGTTCCCCTTTTGGAAAATATAAAAGTTATTTTTCTCCCCGTCAAATATGACATCCAATATTCTATCTATGGAGCAAGGAATAATTAAGAACCTAAAAAATGTCTACATACTATTGTTGGTTGAAAAAATTCATCTGGAGATTTATCTACTCAGAAAATTTCGCTTGACGTTCTTCAAGCCTCAAGAATGTTTAAGCAAGCGTGGGACCAAGTGAAAGTTGAGACCATTAAGAACTGTTTTTTTTAAAAACTGGCTTTATCAAGAAAGAAAATGATGGAGAAACTGTGACTGAAGCTGCGCCAACTATTGACAACTGGAAGGAAGTTACTCCTGAACCTGCTATCTCCTATGTGGACTTCATCAGCGTGGATGAAGATGTGGCAGTGTGTGGTGAAGTTACTGATGCGGACATCGTTGCCGAAGTTCTCAACAATAACATCCAGGCTGAGGGTGGAGCATCTGATGATGAAGAGGACAATTCTTCAGTAGTTCAGGAAAGGCCTATTCCGAGTGCGGCAGAAGCCATATCCAAGAAATCAAGCCTTTAAAAAAAAGTCGCATCAATGTAAGTAACTCAATTTGTCCAGTCAATAAATAAATTAGACGCATACACTATGAATGAGAGACAAATCAGAAAAACAGATTAAAATCTCTGTCTTTTTAAAGAAATTATTAACAGATTATGTCCAAATACGTTAAATAAAGTTTTTGAGCTTGGTTGCAAACTTAAATTAAAAACACGGCAAAGAAAATTTCTTGCTACCAGCATTAGAAAAGAGATATTTAATAACCAATAAGATTCACAAATTTTATAATCAACATAATTCTAGTAATCACTACATCACTATTTTATTATGATATTGCGTATAACCCGAACGGGTATTAAGACGCGGTGCTAAATATTATTATTATTATTATTATTATTATGATATTTATTGCTATTTTTTAATTAATTGTTTCAATATAGACTCATAATTTAATTGATCAAAACATCGTTACTGGTTTAAATTAAAGGTGTTCGTATAAATATGCAACAATTAATTCTTTCTCCTATAAATCTACAAAACAATATATTAAGAACTAGATAAACCCAAGTGTGTATTAAAAAAAATAAGCCATGCAAATAAAATACGAGACTAAACAAGCTTTTTCATTGATACTGCATGTACCCCCACCTGACTATTACAGCCTAGTCTCAAATATAACTTTCAATAGCTAACAGTTTGGGAACAAATTATTAATAAATAACTAAATGTTTACTAGGAGATATTTTAGGCAGCATGACCCGAGTAGACGCTGAGCCTGTAAATCTTCAATGTTTCTTAAACTCCCCTGATAGCTTTCATCGCTCATCCTATTAGTAATGCTTGCCAGATACGTTCTAAACACATTTAGTTATTAGAAAGGAATACTTTATGAGCCAATAGGGTAGACAGAAAGACGAAACTCTGACCATGGTTTATATAGCAAATATAATAAATATCTCAAATCAAAAACAATTCGATATTACAAAGTAAAATATTTGACAAGTAAGTTGATGTAAATAAATGAAACAATTAAGTGCTAATAAAAATGATCTCAGTCCTATCTGATTGGGAAAGACCGTCAGGGCGTTGTGTTATAACTAATTGTCCTGAGACACGGACCAAATCATAATAATCTAGTATCCTTCTCACAATAATTCTCTAGACCATATAAATCAAAGGTATGGGGCCTTTACGTAAATGTACGTTGTTGCCAACCGACAGCAAAAGCAAGAAAATAAAATGCTATTAATGACTAACGCTAGGTTCACAGCAGTCAAGCGAGCCTTTCTCCAATTTCCTACAAAAAATAATTTTAGACCCCTAGGAAATAAATTATAGTCTTTTCATAGGTGTTAACATTACAACAGAGGTACAATTACTGTACAAAGAGTGTAATTCTATAAAAGACAAAACATAAGATCATGGCCCGTTTCACGCAACGTGAAGACACCTTAACTCCTAACACCTTTTAGACCTACGCACCCAAAGGGGTTAAATAGGATACAAGCCATGTAGTACCACCAAGTGAACCTTTTGTCCGTGATTCTCAGAGTTACTAGATACAAAAACAAACAATTGAAGTTAATTAGATGTCCGCTAATTAACGATAATAAACCCTTGATATAAACCAACCATAGTTTACACTTACAAGCAATGTAATAAAAGATTTACCCTCAAACACTATCTCAATTCGAAGGTACTATTTCACCAAGCCCACCACCCTAGAAACAATTAACTATTTAGGAATACACACTTGAAATAGTGGCCTTGGGCACACACACAAAGACTTGAATGTTCTGAACGTCAAGAACCTCCTATAACGAGCAGATTATAGTTTGAATTGCCTAAAGAGAATTTTGAAAAGATTTTGGTGTTTAGAGTTAACTAAAATTGAAATGTGAATTTGCTTGCATGATTAGATGTCCACCTTGAACGATATTTGCCTTCCGAGAGTGCCGTACTAACGTTGTACCGGGTTTTTTATTAACTTTAACTTAAAGGGGGAAGGATGTTGTAGACTAGTTGACCAGGAGAAGGAGTATAATCACGTGGTACCACGTCATAGTTTAACCAATCACCGTCCTCTTGTTCCCTAAGTAGTTGCACGTCCCCCAACCTTCCCTGGAGAACACTTCACGAAGGGGGGAGGGGGGGGAGGAAGTAGAATCAATGTCCATTCCCTTTCTCTCACCAATTTATATTTTTGTATTGCTGCCAGGAGTCCCACCGAGGCCTTTTCGCCGCAATGACCGTCGCGTTTTTCTTGGGAGGTGGTGACGTGTTGGGTGTTGAACCGTGCCACACGGTACAGCACTGGTCTCAAGAATCATTATTAAATTGTTACACAATTTTTTGTAAGACTCAATCAAGCCTCCCCCTCCATCCCCAAGCAAGAGATCAGTTAATGGACCCTTGCCACTGCTCCCTCCTTGTTCTGAATTCCGGTGCCTACATCTAGTAGCTTTTCTAGTTGTCAGATAAGTAAGACTCTTATGAACATTTGACTGAAGGCGTAATAAATGGCCCGTTGCGCGCGTTTACGTGCGTGACTACGCTTGGAGGATATGGTCATGATAGGTTAGAGGAACTTCGAAAGAGGTGTTTGTTCCTCAAATACTTACACGCTGCCTGACCCAATACGGCAAGTGAGTTTCCACCCTGAAAAGTCTCTGACCTAAGTGCCAGACCCATAGGCACCAACCTGTAAAAAAACATTGGGGGTGCTCTATAAAAAGGGGTATGGGATGGTATAACGTTTGCAGATTTTCAAGCACTGTATTTAAAAAATGCCCCTAATTAAGGTGCAATTTGTTAGTCTCAATGTGTGTTTAGTAAAGTAAAGTAAAATAAAATAAAATAGAATAAATACAATAAAAGAAAACATGCATACTACAAAAAATAATGCATACAATACGAGTACTGCCACTAAATAGAAACATGTTGACACATAGCAGGCTGTCGGTTCATGAGTGGTGAGTGCTACCAACTTAATCACTCTTGCTTACATATCAGATGGCTGTACCCCGCCATTTGCTACCCTATAAAACACTGTTAGCAGCGCAACCCTATATCCGAGATAGAACTAGCGCCGTGATATTAAGGTTTTAAAAAGGCTGAAATATTGGGAGTCCTGAGCACGTCTGAAAATATTTTTGGGGGTGCTTAATATGCAAAGTACCCCCACAGTCGACGCCTTTGGTCAGACCAGAGACGTGGCGGTGTCCTTAATGTAAGTAGTAATGAAACTCGAATCAGGCGTACGCTTAGTGGTGCGGTGACATGGGGTCTTCATAAAAAAAACGGTGGGTTCGTGACCAGTGAAACTGCTTTAATAGATTTTAAAAATGTCCTACAACACCGAAAACGTTCCTATTCCCTAGCTAAGATATATTATCAATAAGTGTCCGCATTTATAAAATAAAATTTGACAATTCTTGATGTTGACCTGTTGATGCTAAAATTAGAACGTTTCTGTTGATTTACATAAAACACGTTTGGTCATCACATCTGTTTCACAAAAACACGTACGTTGTGTTTGTACGTCCGTCTGTTGACAGTCCATGCAGAGTAATTCAACACATACACACGCACAATTCACAGGCGGTATCCAGTTTATGTGGACTGCTCATAACTCACGCATTAATATGGATGCTAGTGGTTGGACTACCATAGAAAACCGAATAATGAATACTTGTGGTGGGTGCTTTGATGCTCTTTTACATACAAATCTAAAATTCTAATACAAAACATTCTATCACGTTTTAATTTTAAAAACAATTTAATAAAATGAACGCCACTACTATATTAAGAGCATTTATACTTTTAACTAACTGGTGACTTAGTCTCATGGTGTATCGTAGGGATGAAGAAACTTAATTTTTATGAGGTCCACTAAAAATAAATGATAGATACAACTGTACACTCCGTTTAACGTGAACGGTAACAATCTAAGCTTACCTTACACGTTTCCATCGTGATGGATCTTCTAAGATATGGCCATAGTATTTCTAATCCGTCAAGGAGAGATTATTACCTTTCAGGGTAAACTGAATGTATATATTTTCTCATATAGTCTACTATAATTTAAAAGGGAATTCTCAAAAATCAGATATGAATAAACTGCTTTTAAATTAATATAGATCCAAAAATCAAGTCATTTACATGTGAATGTCAAAGCTAAAACTAGAATCATGATTTCACTTTATGGTATGACCGTATAACATCTAAATACCAAGTTTTAACGAAATCCGTGAAACCATTTGAGCTGTAGTACCAGGTAGAATATACATGGAAACATATGCATCACAGTTTTAGACACTTGAAACCCGTGTGTTATTGAAGCTAATCAGTTTGTGAAGGGGTGGGAAACCTCCCTTATGTTTGAATGCTCCCCAATATGTGCATAATCTAGCGCTGTAACTGCGCTCAGTGCGACAATCCATCACTTGTTTGCTAGGTACACATGTTGTAACCCCCTATTTCCTGGGCTGTCGGTTATTAATGACCCAGGCGCACACCTTGTCTATATAGCAAGCTACTGATAAACACATGCTACATATTGCAATACTCTGGAAACGAACTTTTTACTTTTACTCGCCGGACTAATCCGGTGGAATATTCACTTACTGTGAATTCAAATGCCAGATTATAAACACGGTGACGCGACGAGCTCTAAACTAATCACAAGGATTAAGTGCTACTCGCTCTGCCCGCTCGGCTTGAGATGAGCTAGTTTAAGCTTGGTCCGCTCTGCATCACAATGATTACCCTTCTCACAGACTTTGATAATTATCTGTCCCAGTGCAAGTAGATACGGGTCTACCGACCTAACGATTGTAACGGCTTGAAACACTTATGTAACGAGTGTGTGTCCATCTGTGCTAAGTTGTACCAGGGTGACACACCTTTATCTACTGCTAGTAAATCAAAATATTACTCTATGGGATTATGAATTAGAACGTTCATTGCAACACTTACAAAAGTACGCCACCTATCCCTATCTTGAGCTATCACTGTCCAATCCACCTCATTACAACCTATTCCTATCTCGAGCTAGTTCTATCCAATCCACCTCATTACAACCTATTCCTATCTCGAGCTAGTTCTATCCAATCCACCTCATTACAACCTATTCCTATCTCGAGCTAGTTCTATCCAATCCACCTCATTACAACCTATTCCTATCTCGAGCTAGTTTTATCCAATCCACCTCATTACAACCTATTCCTATCTAGATCTAGTTCTATCCAGTCCACCTCACTACACCCTATCTCCTTCAGAGCCATTATAATGTTATCCTCCCTTCTGCGTCTAGGTCTTACCAAAGGTCTCTTCCCATTGGCTTTACCAGTCAAGGGAGCACGGTTCTAAAATCTACCATTCGCGCTTTATGTCCCGCCAACTGCAATATACGAGACTTGATTACCCTAACAATGTCTTATGATATGTACAGGGTATTTAACTCATCATTATGTAACCTCCTCCACTACCCATTAGCCATAACCCTTTTTGGACCAAATATATTTCTAATTACCTTGTTTTCAAACCTAAATTTGTTTTCGTCATGTAGGGTAAGAGACCATGTTTCCCACCCATAGAGAGCAACAACCGGTAAAATTATGTTGTATAAAATCTAGGTTTTACAGCTGCTTGGCCTAATGATTTCCATTTAAATGTTGACAAGTGTGAGTCCAGAATCCATTCTCAATGTATCTCTCATTTCCATCTGTTATTGGTGATAACACTGACACTATTACGTCTTGGCACTTGTCGGTTCACTAGAAGATAGCATTTAGATTGAAAAAATTGATGCTAATTAATTATTAAGTTAACATAGTGTAAACAATATTCATAAAAAATGTTGTCAAAAAGAACTAATTAAACTGTTTACAGACACATTAATAGTGACACGGTTAAAATGACATGAAACAAATTAAATTTTTTACAGAGATAATGTGATAGGCTTTATAACAAAAAAAAATTAAATATGAAGGCATAAGAAAAGTGAATAGCTTAGATTTATAAATTCAGCCATACAAATTAAATGGTTTTAGATATATAAATTTATTTTATTAAATCATATAAGCCAAGCCTATATGAACCAATAAAAATGGTCATGAAAAGTGATTGGTAATAACACACATTAAAATATTTCATAGCTTCAAGCAATACAGAGCTTGAATTATTTCGAAGTAGTAAAAACACTTAAAAATACAAAGTTTAGATTATTTATAAGTAAAAAAAACACATTAAAGGCCTATTACTTGGTAATAATTTAAGCTTTGTATTCCTTGGAGCTATTAACAATAACATTTCATGACAATTTTTACTAGAATTTTATTAGAATTATTTTACTAAAATCGTATAGTCTAAGCCTATATAACTTTATATAAATATATAAAATTTTAATTATATATATTTTAAAATATTTTAATTATATATATAAAACAATTTAATAATTTTGGTTTACTTTATAAATTACGTAAAACTATTAACTTTTCTTATACCTTCATATTTAATTTATTTTTTCTATACAACCTCGCGCAATGTCTTTGTAAAAGTTTTTATTTGTTTCATATAATTTTAACTGTGTCATTAATTTGTCTATTAATCAATTATATATTTTTTAAATCTTTATATCAATATTATTCATAGCTTGTATTAACTTAACAATTAAATAACATCACTTTCCAATCCAAGTCTTATCTTATATTATATTTCCGCTCCTTTGTTTTCTAGATTGCGTTCTTACCCTTACATGTAAAAGCTTACCACAGTTACATGGTGTCCATTTACACGCCCGGGAGTGTGTTCTGATGCTCTCACTTTCAAAGTCAATCTAGAGAGATGGAAGATAAATTAACTTTTTTCATTACTATAGTCCGATTTTCCTACCTTTAAAATGACTTTTTCTTACCAAGCCTAGTATACTAGGATTCTGGCCTGGCAGTAAAACAACCCTGTTTGTCAGATAATTGGGCTCTGTCCCCCCTCCACCCACTCCCATATTCTCTAAAAGGTAAACTGACTGGCTCACCCCTTTGTTGGTGCTCAAAGGACTAAACTATCCTTTAATCGGGCATTGTGAAAGCAGCCATCATTAATAACTATTAATCCACCCCATGTGTTCAGCTTACAGAAGGACACAGTGCCACTCTACGGGGGAACGGGGGGTCACAATTGTGATCCTGCCTGCTCTAGTAACTGGTCGATGTCTATTGTTTTTCCGTTGGTTTGCGGGTGTTCCGTGTAATGTAGTGCAGCGTGCAGTGTCATCAGGGCTAGTCAACTAGAGTGTAGGCTAATTGTTCGTCCACAATCAGAGATTATCTCAACAATGGTGTCCGGCACAGTCCATGTCGACTGCGAACAATATTCACGACTCCACTTGGGGACTGCCACTGGATTGATCAATGATGCCTTCTACTAACATTTAAAATCTAGTGGTTTATCGACGGGTCCGAACGTTGGGTTTTCATATTTCTATAGTTTAAATGTTGACACTTTCTATGTGCTTAGGGAATTTGACAGGTTGGATACTATACTCCCCTCCTCCCTCTCCGTCCCTCTCCCCCAACAGGAACTTCCTCGTCTTGTCGCTGTTAATACACTGGGACATCGGTAATCCGAACTAGTTGGGACCAAAACTTGTTCGGGTTAGTGAAAACTCGGATTGAGTGGCATGGGGTTTGAGTCTCTGCTGGGTGTAGTGAGGGTATTTTCTCCTAAATGGTTTCCTACTCTCTCTCTCTCTCCACGCCACTGTGGGTACATTACCTCTAAATTAGATATTCTTCATTCCTAACTGTTTAGTGAAAATATGTGAACGGCGGGAGTAAGACTTGAGGCACACAATCAAATAAATCTTTTTTCCTGATGTGTTTATTATGTTATTGATGGCTGTTTTTGTGTCGACCAGTCTTAAGACGCGTTTACATTAGTATAATAAATGGGTTAGTTACTTGTACCACTAACTTGCAAGGCAGCTACTAACCAGATGTAAACCACATAGGAAAGTACTCGTACCAGTAATGAGAACAGGAAAGTGAATACATAGCCTCCCAGACTCTTTACTTACCACTGTCCTTCCCCCATCACCTGGATTTCTCACTGTCCCCTAAACTACCCTCTGAAGTAGCCAAATGTAAACACTTAATCGTCAGTATAGTATAGCTTGTCATTTTGTACGAATATATTTTTAGTTAAGATTTTTGTTTATACTGCTTATTTTTATTATTCTTGTTTAAGCTCCGAAATATTTGCTAGGAGGTTAAGCGTGCGTGACTTCTAGTTAAATCCGAAAAGGTATGTTGTCTCTAAAAGTTATGTCAAACCTCTGCATCACAGATGAAATCAAGTTAAGCAAGGTTTCAAATATTTCAGGTGTCAAACGAAGACACAACCTTTTAAGACAAAATTGTTCCTCCTCATTCATACTATTTATGTATTTATTTCTTCAATAAAACATCTCGAATGTTGCAAAAAAAACCTCTTTAGACGATTTTTATACAAAATGTATTTTAAATTGCGGGAAACACGACGACACAACTGGTACTGGCAAGGTAAAAACACTTTTGTGTGCAGACACCTACTTGCCCTGAGTCTGGGAAAGCAGACTAGCCAGGCCGGCTACTTGTACAGGTAACTAACCAATGTAGACCGGGCTTAGTGCTAAACTAGCACTTCTGATCACTCTGAGGAGAATAGTAATGTTTATTCTCTCGCAGGAGTTGAACAAATTTATCGCTTGTTGCCATATTTTTTTCTAGTCTACAGCTAAAATATAGAACAAAATAACCTTTATGTTAAATTGAAAATAACTACACACTATTAATGACAATTTGATGTGCCTCAAACATTGTTCAATACACTGTGTGTACACGCTACACACCACCAGCGAGAATGTTGACCATTTTAAAATAAAACGTCTTCAACCATGTGGAACTGCCGATAATAGGCACGGTCGGCTGTACTGAGATTTTTTCCAACGTGGTTTTATACTAGCTTCACGCAAATGTGGGTACACTTTCTCTAAATTCAACCTTCCTTGTCCATAACTAATTAGTATAATTAGTACATACGCATATAACCTGAAAGGGTGGTAAGACGTGGTGTTAAAAAATCAAATTGGCTATATAACGCGAAAATAGGTTTACTTTATTGTTTTTAGTTTCACCCACTCTAACACTTTTCTCCACTCTCTCAACAAACGAGAGGTTCAAGGGTATAAACTAGAGATTTTGTGTTATGAATATGAGTTTGAAGAGTCTCAAAGTAAAGCTTTGTTTGGTTGGAAGGTTTCTGAAAGAGAAAGTAAGGTTGAACGTGATTGTTGTATTTACTCTAAAAACATCGGTCACAACACACGTTCATTTGGTGGGACCTTTTGGACGTTTTAAAATATTAAGTTTGTTAATATGTATCAAAGTAAATACAACAAAATATCTTGTACAATTTAAAAATCGATGAGTTTGTTTAAAAATAAATAATCTCTTGACGACCTAAACAAAATAGACAAAAAGCTATTTTTCAGAATTTAATTTCTGGTAGGTTACCAATTATTATACCATTTCAAAGATATATTTTTTGTGGTGCAAACTCTACTGATACTAATTTCAAAATAAAAATATGTTGACATGAATATTAAAAGATAAAAAGCTATTTTTAGTCGTTTAGCGATATCTTTTTCATCAGAGGAAAACAGAAAGGATTTTATAAAATAATAATTTACATTATTTCCACCGACTTTTTTTTACTTTTTCAATATATATATGTATGTTATATCAGTGTTCGAATTAGACCGGAACGCACCGGAACCCCGTTCCGGTTGATACAACACAAGTTTAATGCGTTCTGCCTGCATACTAGAACGCTACTTCTTCGGATCGTTTTCAAAAAAATCTTTATTCTAATTTGAACAAATCCAGATCCTACTACGTTTCTTTGTAGTGTATTGGATTTTGAATACCCAGATGCTAATAACTACGCATCTGTATAGTGTAATACTCGTATATTTTGTATTACACTGGGTTTTCCAAGAATTTGCTTCACAACAGAGATGACGATTCCTATAAAAAGACAATGACTTCAACACAAATATTTTACAGATGTAAATTTTTCCTCTTTCCTTTTGTAGCGTATTTATTGTGGGGATTATTTTTGTAAAAGGCATTTGCTGTTTCTGTTCGTAGATAGAAAATTTATTCTACCTTCAGTTTCACATTTTCTTTCATAGTATAAATACTGTACGTATTTGAAACTTTGAACTCTGTGCCACAAGTGAAACAGCAAAAAAATTATATATATATAGTATGTACTTATTTCTTTTTATAAATGATTGTAGCATGTAATTTATATAATATGACATCTACAATTAAAATTCCATAAAGACAATTAAAATAAGATAACAAATACTAATATATTCCAATATGATACGGCAGGTATTGATTCCCTGTGAATTGATGTTGCCGGGAAACGCCCGAGCGTAAGGAAAAAATTGCCCCAGTGGAGCATACTGGTACCGCGAGCATTTTCACGTCTTGATCGAAGGGCACACATCGAAGAAAAGAAAGATACTTGTCTCTGCTCGCCAAACCTTCTGACAGCTAGTGAGAAATGAAGTAATTCTACTACTATAACCCCCCTTCCCCCCTTAGATCTCCTGATTTAGTCCAACTCCGAGCCAGTTATGTTGCTATATAATGGATTCCCCGTGACTCGCATTTTTGTATTCTATTATATTTATTCACCGGAGGAAGAACCACGACGTAAAAATTCAGCGCCGAAGACTTCTGCTGGCCACCATTTGTCAGGCATCGGACTCACCGCCACGTCACAGAGGAAGCCTCTTATGAGAATTTACATATCTGTATCTTCTTTTTAGAATCTACAATAGATTCTAAACTACGTTTCTATGTCCATCAGATATAGTTTCATGTATTAAAATGTATTGCTTAATTTTCTATATCGATCAGACATAGTGTATTATGTAGAGTGTCCGAGTTATTTTCTATGTTCATCAGACATAGTTTCTTGGGTCAGATAGTGTGACGGTTATTTTTCTGTGCCCGTAAGGCATAGTTTGAATACGAGGGCTCTATGCTATACATATGTATAGGATCTGGTGATTGTGAATACTAAGTCCGTGAATTTGATTTCCTTTTCTAAGTCCTTAGACATTGTTATATTTTTATGACACCCTAAATGGTATGATCACGTTTATGATCTTTTTATGGTTACAATCAGATCATTTAACACTTTCTTCTTGGACTTAGTTAGGTCAGTGACTGATTACAGTTACGATTGCACCCTTTTTGTGTAGCTATATACAGTTCGCAACCTGTGGGAGCACTACTAGATTGAAGTAGTGGCCCGCGGGGATAATGCTTTGTTCCGGCCCCTTCAAGCACCATATATATAAGTGTTCAAAGACAGTTGGTACTAGCTATTGTATGCCCTATTAATGGGTAAATGTATACATTTACCATTTATTTTTCTGGAATTCCGGCAAAAGGAAATTACTGTGTAGATGCCTGATTGTTAGCCATCTATTATTTGTAAAATGGAAGCTCCTCTTATAGGATATTATTCTTAGGTTTTTCGTAACTCTCCATGAGGGTTAATACAAGCTAGCTAGCTTAAATAATATTCTTCTTAGTAACTCTAGAAATATAGGATTTGCTGCTCTGTTTATATTTTCAATTGTCACTATTATTTATAATTAAACCTCTCAGGTATTAGTCTGATACTATCCTGGATAGATCGTCTTTATGTTTATTGCCTGGAACTTAATCCCTTTTTACCGTTGCCAAGTTGTGGCACACGCTTCCTCGTTCGAGTAAGAGCGAATATTCATATTTATAAAGTTGTTAAACTAAACGAAATGTTCTATTAACTTCTCTCAGTTCCTTGTTTACAAAGTTTTAATATATATTCCTCCAACCGTTCGTTTTCTACCTCAATAGCGGAATGCAGTTATCGTTAATTAATTGAATTAAAATCTTTTCACTCATATGCAATTCTATCCCTTTTTGTTTGCGTTTTAATAAACTTATTTGTTAAACTTAAATATTTCTGTAATGCATTTTCCTTCCTTATCCTTCATCAATTATAACTTTTGTAATTATGTAATAGTTATCGTCTCTTTTTCTACGTGATAGGGGAAGAAACGGTTCATTATGTTCACGTACAATTTTATTTATATACTCAAGCTAGCTACAATATTTCCTTGCCGCGTAAGTTTTATAACTAAACGTAATTTATTCAAAATACTTATTGCAGGGAATGAAATGAAAAATGACAAATGATGTTCGTTTGTCGGTGGCTAAATTTTTAGAAATTTTAAGCGTATTCAATAAAAACTGAGCCTAATCAGTGTAGTCATAATTAAAATGCAAATTAAATTCCCAGTATGTGATGTCTGAAATATAAAAACATATACAAAATTCCGCCGTGCAGGTAATACAGCCAATATTTGTTTTAAAAAAAACACTGTCCTGGTGTGGTCCAAAAAAATACTCGAATAAATTAAAATTTGCACGTAATAGAAAGGGCTTTACTACGACAGGCTTAGTAAGCCAGTGGCCGAAACAAACTCATACTCTAGATGTCACGAGGAGGAACAATATTAGGAATGAAGTTATCCAGAAAAGAGTAGGAGTACAGGGAGTACATGAATGAGGTATTAGAGGAAACAAGACTGAGATTGAGTGGACATGTCATGAGAGTGGAAAAAGAGAGGATGCCGAAGAAAATGTTATAAATAAAGTATGTATGAAAAATACCGCAAGGGAGCCAAGCCACAACCGACTCAGGCGAGCATCTTCGGCCAACTAGCTTGCTCGCCCGGATGACGTCAGCGCACCTCAGATGTCGTATTCGGGCACTTTCAAAAATCCTTCTAGTATTTTCTGGAAGCATGGAGAACGGACTCCCACCTTTTACCAATACTTAGACGTTGCGTTGACGTGGCTTATTTCCTGTTTCCTGAGCGTCGAGAGGAGAGAGAGAGACTGTACTTCCCCTTTGATCACATGACTGCCTTGTATTCCCTCACTCTTTTCCTCATCTCCCGAGATTCTGGACACTATATAACTACTGTAAAGTTGCGAGTATGGCACTCTTGGCGGCGATAGGGAACAAGACACTACACTGATAGTGGCCAACACTTAATTGTAAGGGTTAAGTATTGTACCCTTTGTTATCAACATAATTTGTGTAGCCTAATAGTTCTAAATTCCCTTATGGAATAAGTCTTGACGAGTATTTGCTATTTTCATGTTTTATGTAATATTTCTAAATTCTAATTATAAGTCCTGATGAATCTTTCGTTTACGGTATAATTATTTATTCACATTTAATATTCCATTTTTTAGGCTGTGTGGACGTGGAGAATAAATAGATATATTCAGGTTAGCTTAAATAATATGTCACTTTGAAATGGGAAATAAATTGAATTTTCGGCTGCTGGTTAGAATTTTTATAGTTCAAAAAATATATAGCTTGGTCCGTATTTGTAGATGTTAGAATTGAAATAATTACATATTCATTTTTAGTTTTAATGTTGAGTTATTTGAAGGTAGTGATTATTTTGATTATAATTGTCTGAGTCGTGACAATTTTATCACCGGTAGTGTAATCACCATAATAGACGGACCTTGCTAATTCCATATTGATGGATATTTATGTAAGTTTAATATAGCAGCATTTTTGTTTGTATTAGATATATTTTGCCTATTTTAGCATATAGGATAGTAACGCTATAGGTGCATTAGGGATATTCTGAATTTACGGCATGTAGGCTTTATAATAGTTAATCGAATAGGAACTTCTCTAGATTTAGTAATCTTTGCCTATCGAAGGTCTTATATTGTATTTTTTGGTATTACTTATTGATCCCTATTTGGGATTCTAAACTTAACTGTTTATTTAAGGTCTCATAAAACGCTATTCATATTTATAATAAAACTAAATTTTATTAATCCAAACCTTACATATAGTTATAATTTAACGAGGATATATAACTAGTTTTTCAAACCACGCCTTTCCTATCCTCTGTTTATTAATTGTTAAGATATCGGCCTTATTTTTAATGCCGTTAAAAAAAGGGGGCGCTTCAAAATCAAGTACATACCTTATAAACTCTAACCAAAATATTCAACCTAATAACACACTAACTTATAGTTGGGTCACCACCCAGGTAAACTTTTCCGACAGTTCAAAATATCACCAGATCTCTTTTAATATACGAAAACGCAAATAAGTTTGTTATGTAGTTATCACGTTTGATAGACAGTGGCAATGATTAAAAGCTCGTTCACACGATGCGCTTTTTGGACCGTATCGATTATTTGCCAAATTTGTTTTTCCACCGTAATTTTTAGTGGCGCATATATTTTATATGTGCATGTTCACACAATACTCCCGCAGACCGTATACAGTAAAATTATCGATTCGATCACTTTACATTTGGTTTTGTCAACGAAAACTGCACATGGCCATTCGTTAAAAAAAAATATCTGTCGCAGATGGCGCATACACTGCAATTGCAGTGGAGAGTTTTCAGAAGATTAGGTTTTCCTACCGTTTACAGGACACCCTTCACAGATATTCAAGAACAGTTGATGTCACCATGTTAAGAAAATTATATTCTATATTTGAATTGAATAAGATTTGATTAATTAGGTCAAAAATGTTTTGCTATAAAAAAAACTGCATAAACACTGACGTCTTGTTCTCGCGTCCCCCATATTCCCACCTTAATTGCACTTGTAGACTTACGTCGTTGTTATCACGTGCGCAATGGAGAATATAAACACAAAGTAGGCTACGGTGAAACTACCGAACCATGTGAACACGGCATTCAGTTGGCACCGATTCGACAAAACTACCTATACGGTCAAATAAAACCGCATCGTGTGAACAAGCTGTAAGGGCGCCACCTACTTGAAGAGAAATATCCTCACACTGCTCCATCTCGTATTAGAATGGCAATTATGAAGCTTCATAACCATGTTCTTAACATTTGTGTCGACCCTGTTAAAACATGGATGTATTGGTTTATTGGCTAGATCTATGTTTCCTACCAATTATTTTGATCTAGCTAAGACTTATTGCATAAAAAGTAATTTCAGTTTTCCATGGTTTTATATATATATTTATATTTAATCATGGAAAACTGAAATTGTGAGCTACAAATGAGTGATTAATTGAGATTAAATTTAAACAGTAACTAGCAAGTATAATAGCTTGTATACTTAATATATATTTTAATTAATACCAAAATAGGTTTGACAGTTGTGCAGACAACATTTAACTAGTATGTAATATTATTCCTGTTCAAGGGTCCGTCTACAGGAGCGCTGAGACGTGTCGCAGAAGTGTTTTGTTATTTCAAAATATGATTCCCAACAAATTAAGGCGAAAGGCTAAAAGTCTTACACATTAAGGATTATATATATAAATATAAGTAATATATATTACTTATATATATAATATATATTTATAACTTATATATATAAGTAATATATATAACTTATATTTATGTATATAATTCTTAATGTGTAAGGCTTTTATATTTTGAAATAACAAAACACACACATATATAAGTGATAAATATATATATATAAAACTTATTTATATATATATAAAATTATATTTATATATATAATCCTTAATGTGTAAGGCTTTTATATTTTGAAATAACAAAACACTTCTGCGACACGTCTCAGCGCTCCTGTAGACGGACCCTTGAACAGGAATAATATTACATACTAGTTAAATGTTGTCTGCACAACTGTCAAACCTATTTTGGTATTAATTAAAATATATATTAAATATACAAGCTATTATACTTGCTAGTTACTGTTTAAATTTAATCTCAATCAATCACTCATTTGTAGCTCAAAACTTACGCGTCCATCACAGACTCTGTCTTAAAATATAAGGGAAGAACTATCCGAGGAACGGGATAACTCCTGATTAGTTCACTGGTTAGAGCAATAGTGTACTAAGCCAAAGGTACCGGCTTCGATTCCCGTGCCCACGTGTAATTTTTCAATTTAACGAATATATTAAGTAAAAGAGTTTTATTAGGGTGATCTGATTATAATGTTTAATTTACCATATACATCGAGGTTAGATATAAATTAATAGTTATAAGTAAATAAATTTTTTAACCATGATTGATTGCCCACTAGCCTATGTCTCACCAAACAAATATTTGAATTGACACAATACATATTATTTAGCATTGACATGTTGGTATATTGGTAGAGTCAAGATTGGAACCCAAACAGTACACATTACTTAGCATTGATCCAGAGGATGACTTGAAGCCATTATTATAACCCATACAATATTTAGCACTTAGCATTGACTGCCCAGTAGATTGCATAACACACAGGAGTCATCGCTTACTTTCCAGAAGATCACATAACGCCAATATTGGAATCCAAATTGTAGCTTGAAGCCTGGACCGGGTCTCAGCCAGCACTCAGCAGTTATTGCTCTCTTGTCATGTCTATAGGATTCTTCTCTTTTTTTAAGTCTCTCCAAGTTGGGAATGTTGTCGATGACGTCACAATTGTCTACAGTCACGCTTTCTTCGTTGCACCGACAGTTTCTTGAGCGAGTCGTCTTCTGAAGAGAATTTCCCGTCTGTATCATGGAACAATGAGATTTTAATAAAGACGTAAAATATGAGCAGTTAACAATAAGTTTTAAATACATCAATTAGGCATCGTCGCAGTTTAATAGTATATTACACATGTTAGGTAAGCTGTCTGTAACATTAAAACATGATATTTGAAATATACTTGAGGTGTCGCTATTGTTCTACAGCACTAAAATATGATTATCCTTTTCTTTGTTCTAATGATCTAAGGCATCTCTCTCGTAATAGACTGGAATACCACTGACGAGGCGAACGTGTTCGAATCCCAGTCGGGTGTATTGAAGTTGAGTTTAAAAACAAAATCCCACCACTCTACCTCAACCTAGATTGCGGGCACACTTACTGTGAGTTCCATTTTACTCATCCCTAGAACATTAGCCTAATTAGTAGGCCTACAAATGGATAATAAATGGGTAGTAAAAAGTGGTACTAAAAAAATCCAAGATTTAAATATTACTATCCTTGTGAAGCACTCAACCAATAATTGTACCAGTCGAAAGCGTGCTGCAAGCTGTCTGAAGCACGCAATGATACATAGACCAAGTTAAGTGGAGCAGAAACTTGGACTCTTAGGAAGATGGAAAAGAAATGCTAGGAGAGCTTTGAAATGTAGTGCTGGGGAAGACTTGAGAAGATCAGGTGAAAAGACAACGTGACAAATGAAGAAGTCCTAAGAATAGTGGGTGAGAAGAGAGCCATTTTGGATGCGATTCTTTGGTAGGCCTTCAAAGCAAAGTGTATTGGACACATCCTTAAGAGGAACTGTCTTATACATGAGGTAATAGAAGGTAAGGTTGAGGGAAAGAGGAGCTTAGGAAGGAGGATTCAAATATGAGATTACTTGAAGGAAAGAAGAACATTCTGGGAGTTGAAGGAGGAGAGGGTGCATTGGCGGTCTAAGTTCAGTGACAAAATGAATGGACCTGTCATGAGACAGCACACCAAATATCAATATTTAAAAGCTACATTAACCATAACTGGGATCTTATAATAGTTTTAATAACCAGAACAAGATTATTGAATCAATTCAACGAGCTTTGTTTCGCTAAATTTTATTTTGTTCATTCATATTTACATTTTCCGAAAATATTCAAACCTTCATATTATTAATATTATATTCTCAGCCGTGTCAGGAAGTATGGGGAATGGGGGTTTAAGGGGGACACGCCTCCCCTACGAGGGGGAATTTGGTTCGTTTTTTAAGGGGAGACAAAAACTACCACTCAAATGAGTGAAACTTGGCCATGATAGTGTAAAGAGTAGTTAGACTGACGTGATAGTACAGAGCTGCTAGTGGTTGGATTTGGTCACGTGACCACTCCTCCTGCTCTCTGATTGGAAAGTTATTAAAACCAATAACACCCCCCCCCCTTCCACCGCTCTCATCTCCCCTACTCTTAGTTATCACTCAGCGCGAGTGGTTTAAGCACATTCGACCATCAACCTGTAATTGCACTATTCTAACAAGTGTATACTTATAAGCTATAAATAGTTATTCAATGATTTAAAATTATCACATCCAACGAGTTTTAAGGGGTCAAACTTATTATTTTATGCTTTTTGCGTACAATTGTTGAGGTAAAGTAATTAATGTAAGGGGTTGAAATTTAGTTTAACCAGACATTCATATGAGATGTACAGAATGAAATATTTATAATATTAATAACAATATCACTATTATAAATATTTCGATTAAATATTAAAATTATTAAATTATATTTATTTTTATTAAGATTAATAATACTATTAATAAAGCTAAAACTAATGATATTAATACTATAAATGTTATAATTATTTAACTGTGTACTTCTTATATGTCTAGTTACACTAAATTTCAGCCCCATACATTAATTACTTTACATTAACAATGGTATGCAAAAAGTATAAAATAGCACTTATGGCTCTTGAACTGTTATTGTTTGAAATCATTGATTTACTATTTGTATATTATAACTATACACTTGTTAAAATTGTGCAGTAAGATTAAGAATGACCTTAAACCCAGTTAAATCCCCACCTGACAAAAATCTGTGGATAAGCCACAATTATTTTGAAACCCTAGATTTGTTTCCTTCCTAAAGAAATTCATACTTTTGGTGACCTTCAAAACCGAAGTGGATGATGTGTGTGCATACATTTCCGCGAAAACACACATCATCCAATTAAAGAAGCCAAGAAAACTCACGTCGAAACACTATCTATCACTTTGAAAGGCTAAGGCTGCACCCAACATTTTATTGTGTCGGGGCTTGCGGGCAGGGACCCAACTAACTATTAAATGGAGATCCCTTCTTCCGTAAACATCGGGTGTATTGGTAGCGCCCACTTAGAGGAGAAGACTGTAATGGATTGGTTTGGATTGGTTGAGTGATTGTTTTTATTGAGTTAGCGGCTGCCTTATCTTTTTCATTTTACGACCATACTTGTGGAAACGAAATAACGACAAGTTTTTGTGAATCCTTTTTATTTTGACCTTTGCTTTTTAGTTAGTTATTCCTAATGAAATCCAATTCGTTTGTTGCTTCATGAAAATAACATTTATTTCTTATGTTTCTATGTTAGTGTTCATCTTTCATCAGGAATGGATATAAATATTTATAATTAAGAATTTTGAACAAAATCGACCAAACTGTTTATAGTCTATAGACCTACACAAATAGACACTTATTCTATGGCAGCAGGAACTCGAAAGTTCATTATCACACCCACAAAAATACGCCACCTATCCCTATATTGAGCTAGTTCTATCCAATCTATCTCATTACACCCTATGTTTCTCAGGTCAATCCAAATGTTACCCTCCCATCTGCGTCTGGGTCTTCCCAGTGGTATCTTCCCATTGGGTTTACCATTCAATAACCTGAACGTTATTATAGATACTCCCATTCATACTGCATGACCTGCCCACCGTAACCTGCGATATCTTACTTGCCTATCAATGTCTGATGATGAGTACAGGGTATGCGGCTCATCATTATGTAGCCTCCTACACTCCCCACTATATTAATCCTATTTTGAACTAAATATCTATTTAAGCACCCGGTTTTCGAACACACTAAATTATTTTTGGCCATTTAAGGTAAGAGACCACGTTTCACACTCTTAGAGAATAACCTGCAAAATTATGGTTTTGTATATTCTGAGTTTTACATTACTTGAAAGCAGGAGAGATGTCAACAACCTAGTGATCGAGTAATAACAAGCATTTCTTGACTGTATTATTTTCCTAATTTCCAACCTAATATTGTTATCGCTTGTTAAAATTGTTCCTAAATATTTGAATTCATTAACTCTATCAAATGATATGTTGTTTGCTGTAATAGTATCTAAACTATCCTCCTCGATATGTGGTCCCTGTGTTATACATAATATACTTAGTCTTCTCAACGTTCACTTATAAAACTTAAACCTATTTCCTTACTATCCTCTAATAAAATGTCTGCATTCTTGTAACAGCTTCCTTACTGTTACCTAACAAAGCTAAATCATCTGCATACCCTTATAGCTGCACTGTATCGTTTAGTGTTAACCCTTCCCTACTCTCTTGCATTGCCCTAATTGCATACTCTAAGGCTTGATTAAAGCGTAACAGGGAAAGTGTATCTCCTTGTTTCAACCCATTATGTATTTAGAAACCATCTGATAGGCGACATCCAACCCGTACCCTGGCACGCGTATCTCTCAAACAGTCACTTAGCTTGACCAGTTTTTTAGGTATTTTAAACTTAACTAAATTGTCACATAATTTTTTCCATTTAACTGAATCATAGGCCTTTATCAAATCTATGTATAATATATACCGTCACGTTGAATTTCCACTTTTTTCCCTAATATTTGCCGCATAGTAAAAATTTATTCCGTTTTTGATCTATTTCGTCGAAATCCACACTGATGTTCCTGATCTATTTCCTATGCATACGGCGTCAATCTCATTAAAATTACGCTGGATATAATTGTGTTACATGTTGGTATAGTAATTATAATCTGTGCTATCTCCCTTTTTGAAAATGGGTATTATTATACTTTCCTTCTATTCTTGTGGCGATACATCATGTTTCCATATGGAAACAAATAGACACACGGATGGGAATGGGTGAATCGATGCACTGTCACACTTCATACTGAGACAGTATTATAACCACCAGACACTATTTACAGTTTGACCTCCTTGGTTGATGGGGCATTTTACCCCCTCCCCCAACTTTTCTACATACTGAACTAATATATATATATATATATTTGGGGAGCTAGACTACCCAACCCCTCCATAAATGGGTCAGGGACCCTACCCCGAACACACTAGTCAGCTTGAACTCGGAGCTCAGCTTGAAGGGTATATCCCACACTACTTAGCCTGCGTGGCGGGACACATATTTCTGTCGATTAGCTTATTACAGAGTCCTGATCACCACTAATGAGCGAACAAACCAACACAGCAATGGACGATAGCACATCCCNGGGATGTTACACCATTAAGTTTAAAGGTAACACAATACTCGTTAAAATATAAATGAGATATTTGCAACTTTTTTGATAAGGGAATAAAACACACAATTATTGGGACACAATATTAATTTTGAGTTAGTTTGTTATGTGGATGTAAACTTGATTATGTTAGGTCTTGCAGAAAACGCTAACATTTTAATTTGAGGATTTGCAGTTACATTGTTATTTGATCCACGAACCATTATATGCTGCTCGTGTCTTTGGTTTGAATCCGAACATGTGGTATCATCAAATTGACGTGTACAGGTTATCAACCCCAAAACAGTCTTATTGTGATTTAAAGGTTGGTTTGACATACAGACTGGTTGCCACATGTGGGTGTATTTCCTACCAATTCTACCTTCATCCTCGGTGTTTTATTGTCCTATGAGGGTGTTTACCATCCAGCCTACATGAATACACCATTTATAAACACCTCACTCCTGTCTGTATGTCGTTGTTACTTGTCAATACATAGGAATGTTGTTACTAAATCTTTTTATTACCCCGACATGTAGTTTTGTATTACATTACTATCTAGATCCTAAAGAATAAACCATTTTAAGTGATTGACAAACGCATACCACTTTACTTACAAACATCGCTGAGAACTATTACCTGTGCTATTACGCACAGGGTTGTGATGTTCAATGGTTTTGCTAATAGTTGACAGCGGATGGGACTCTACTATACCAACATGCTGCTTTTATTAACTTCGATGGTGGCGGCCGGGGTTCAATCCTCGGTCGCGGCAAAGATTTATCTGATTACCAAACCCCTCCTTCACCTCTGACAAGACATCTTGGGAATGTGGGGAATGCCAGGCCTCCACCATGGTTCGGATTCCACGTTAAACTGTAGGTCTTTCATTTCATCTCACAATCACCCTACCATTGCACATTAGCATAAGTGCGTATAACCCGAACGGGCAGTAAGACGCGGTGCTAATAATAATAATAATAATAACTTTGATAAGGCAGGGTTCTTTCATTGTTGCTAAAATACCTACCTTTACCATCGAACACGTAGACCAGGGTGTCAGTCTCATCTATATTTGTTCATTGGTATTGCCCTTAACTTCACAAGGCGTGATGGAAATAATAATGCTGTGGAGCAGGGTCTAGTGCTTCTAATCTTAATATATTTATTTCCTGGACAGCTTAGTTTGCAAGACTACTGATAACGGAGCGATCGGTGTTCGAATCCTGGTCAGGACTACTGAGGGTTCTCTCCCCCCCTCCCCCCAAATAGTTCCCCACTCTCCTTCAATGCATATACTGGTAGATAACCTATACAATGCTTCCTTCCTGATCCCTACCCTATTAGATTAGTTATCATACATGTGTATAGCCTGACGTGGTTGGTTAGTATATCTGATCACCAGCTCAGATACCCAAGTGGTCCGATGCGCTAAACCAGGTCAACAATTGATTTTTTTTTTGCGAGCCTTATGGTCACATAAGAAATATTCACAAGCCAATTGTATTACAAAATAATTCGAAAGGCCCATTTTCTTTCTTTTTGTCTAAATCCGCGAGAATACGTTTTGTGAGCTTTCTCCTCTTAGTCGTGAAGATTTAAATTCACAGACATTTTGTAACTATGTTTGCGTTAATACTATATTCACACACACAAACACACACGTATATATATTTATATATACACATACACAGCAGAGGTTTATAGCAGTATGGGCTTAATTCAGCTATGTTCGAGATATCGCGTTGTACATGTCGACTATGTTCGGGTCTACATAATTATCATGCTTGCGAAGCGGGATCCTCAATAATGAACAACATCAAAACAACCCTCCTCCACAAGATGAACCAAGATATTAAATTCTCAGCAATGAACAACCTCAAAACAAGCCTCATCTACAAGATGAACCAAGAGATGGAATTCTCAGCTATGAACAACATCAAAACAAGCCTCCTCTACAAGATGAACCAAGAGATGGAATTCTCAGCAATGAACAACCTCAAAACAAGCCTCCTCTACAAGATGAACCAAGAGATGGAATTCTCAGCAATGAACAACATCAAAACAAGCCTCCTCAACAAGATGAACCAAGAGATGGAATTCTCAGCTATGAACAACATCAAAACAAGCCTCCTCTACAAGATGAACCAAGAGATGGAATTCTCAGCAATGAACAACATCAAAACAAGCCTCCTCTACAAGATGAACCAAGAGATGGAATTCTCAGCAATGAACAACATCAAAACAAGCCTCCTCTACAAGATGAACCAAGAGATGGAATTCTCAGCAATGAACAACATCAAAACAAGCCTCCTCTACAAGATGAACCAAGAGATGGAATTCTCAGCAATGAACAACATCAAAACAAGCCTCCTCTACAAGATGAACCAAGAGATGGAATTCTCAGCAATGAACAACATCAAAACAAGCCTCCTCTACAAGATGAACCAAGAGATGGAATTCTCAGCAATGAACAACATCAAAACAAGCCTCCTCTACAAGATGAACCAAGAGATGGAGTCCTCAGCAATGATCAACATCAAAACAACCCTCCTCCACAAGATGAACCAAGATATTAAATTCTCAGCAATGAACAACCTCAAGACAAGCCTCCTCTACAAGATGAACCAAGAGATGGAATTCTCAGCTATGAAGATCATCAAAACAAGCCTCCTCAACAAGATGAACCAAGATATTAAATTCTCAGCTATGAACAACATCAAAACAAGCCTCCTCTACAAGATGAACCAAGATATGGAATTCTCAGCTATGAACAACATCAAAACAAGCCTCCTCCACAAGATGAACCAAGAGATGGGATCCTCAGCAATGAACAACTTAAAAACAAGCCCCCTCTACAAGATGAACCAAGAGATGGAATTCTCAGCAATGAACAACATCAAAACAAGCCTCCTCAACTAGATGAACCAAGAAATGGAGTCCTCAGCAATGATCAAAATCAAAACAAGCCTCCTCAACAAGATGAACCAAGATATTAAATTCTCAGCTATGAACAACATCAATACAAGCCTCCTCTACAAAATGAACCCAGAGACGAGATCCTTAGCAATGAACAACTTAAAAACAACACCCCTCTACAATTTGAACCAAGAGACGGGATTCTCAGCTATGAACAACATCAAAACAAGCCCCCTCTACAAGATGAACCCAGAGACGGGCTCCTCAGCAATGAACAACTTAAAAACAAGCCTCCTCAACAAGATGAACCAAGAGATGGAGTCCTCAGCAATGATCAACATCAAAACAAGCCTCCTCAACAAGATGAACCAAGATATTAAATTCTCAGCTATGAACAACGACAAAACAAGCCTCCTCAACAAGTTGAACCAAGAGACGGGGTCCTTAGCAATGAACAACATTATAACAAGCCTCCTCAACAAGATGAACCAAGAGACGGGCTCCTCAGCAATGAACAGCTTAAAAACAAGCCTCCTCAATAAGTTGAACCAAGAGACGGGCTCCTCAGCAATGAACAACCTCAAAATAAGCCTCCTCAAAAAGTTGAACCAAGAGACGGGGTCCTCAGCAATGAACATCATCAAAACAAGCCTCCTCAACAAGATTAACCAAGAGATGGGCTCCTCAGCAATGAACAACATCAAAACAAGCCTCCTCTACAAGTTGAACCAAGAGATGGAGTCCTCAGCAATGAACAACATTAAAACAAGCCTCCTCAACAAGTTGAACCAAGAGATGGGGTCCTCAGCAATGAACAACATCAAAACAAGCCTCCTCAACAAGTTGAACCAAGAGCACTTACATGACTCTTTACGAATTGCCTAAACCATCATAACTCCCGACTTTTTCAAACTAGCGTAAAATAATAAATGTATTTTTTCATTAGATTTAAATATGTTCTTACTATTTATACAAATTCTTACTTTATTGATACTTGAATAATTAATGTTTCTGAATGACTCTGCTTTTTAATAATTCGTTAGCTTTATTCGTTCAAGAATGTACTGTAGGCTTCAGACAGACAAGCAGTTCCTTCTTTTGTACCTGCTGGCCATAAGAAAAAGCTTCGGGGGCCATCAATTGCCACAGCTACGCTAAACCAACTTAACACAAATTTTTATAATAACCTATATGAGAAAGTTTGTACGATTGTTTGGTACCATTTATTTATTAAAGTGCCCTTCATTCATTGTGTTTAATGTTTAATGTCTATACAAGTCTTATAATGCACCATATTTTAGTAAAAAGTTTACAAGACTTAACCCTGGGGTCAATAGTTTTCCAAAAAGTGGGGGTGGGGGTGTGTGTGGAGGGGATTTAGTGTAAACGTTCACAAACAATATATATATATATATAGTAAGGTTTTTTTTCACATTCATCACTGTTTCCAACCTATAGTCTGGGCCAATTTTTTATTGAAGTTATAATATATTTCCCGCTACCGGTTTGCTAGGCCTGTCATAGCTTCATATGCCTTATAATCCAACATATGACCAGAACAGACACAAAATCCAGTCCCCAGCCGTTAATTAATCACTATGCAATAATAAACTCACATTCATCATTGATACATTTTTGGCCACGCGGGTAATCAAACCCAGTCCCCTAGCTCAGCAGACAGAAATGCTAACGACTGAGCTAATGTGCCGGATATATGTACACTATGTACAGCATTAAAATGTACAACAATTTATGTGTACTGGTCACTTAGAGGGAATATTAAACAGGTTCATGTTTTTGACACCGTAGAGGAAACACTAACCTTAATTATAGCCTTTTTTCGTCCAGGGTAGAGGTTAGTGGTCGAAACCTCATCTTAGTGCTCAGGATGTTAAGTTTTTCCCTCTCCCCCTCCTCACAAATGTGGGTACATTTCCTCAAACCTCTACCTCCTTAGCGTAACTATATGCAAATAGTCAGGACATGAGGTGTCACACTCAAACAGGTGTGAGGGTCGCATTATATCATTAATTAGACATTGTGAGCCACAAATAGGATTTTTATTTATTATATTATATATTTTAAATTTTTATATATAATTAAAAACCTTATATGCTTTTCCCCTCGATCCCTTATACCCTTAAGGTACACTGATTTGCACAAACAAAATTCTTTTAATGCCGATGCAAAAGGCAAATAAAATAATGTCAATTTACAATATTAAAAACTATTTCTAAAATAAAATAAAATAGTTAAGACAAAGAAAGTAATAATGCTTTTATTTCAAAATTCAAATATTTTTCATTTAAAACAAATGTCAGGGTAGTAATTTATAACATCTACTATTTGTTGGAAATTTGGCATCGCTTCCCACTTAATAAATTATCCAAATCTGGAGAAATATTTTGACTTGAAACAATCCTCATTGTGCTTTGTAAATGTTTATGCGTAAGCTGACTTCTCAGTTTGGATTTATTCAATTTTAAAAGGGAGAAAACTGTTCACAAATGTACTTCCAAATATTGATAGTATTTTAGCTGCGTTTATTTTGATTCTGTGATATTTATCACCCAAATACTTTGAGTTAAACTCTAGAAGGGACACTTTCATAAATGTGTCTTGAAGAATAGAACTACATTGAAAACCAATAAATTCAAGTTGCATTAGATCATCGAAACAACACATTTACGAATTAAACAAGTCGACCTCCTGTTACCTTCAATAAATAAAATATGAAAGTTCCCACGCTTCGTTAAATACTTTATACTCCCAATCAATTTTTCTTTCAATGCCATACTTACTTAAACTCATTGTGTTAACAATAAATGATAAAAAAAAGTCTTGCACGATCGTAACTCAGAATGAATGGTTGTGAGGACAGAGGGTGAAAGAATTTGTGGGGGAGAGTTTGGAAGGGAGGATTTGTAGGGGAGGTTTGATTATTATTATTATTATTATTATTATTATTATTATTATTAGCACCGCTTCTTAATACCCGTTCGGGTTATACGCACTTACGCTAATGTGTAATCGTAGGGTGATTGTGAGATGAAATGAAGAAACTACAGTTTAACGTGGAATCCGAACCACGGTGGAGGCCTGGCATTCCTCACATTCACAGGGAAGGTTTTGAAGGATAGGTGTCTTATGAAGCTAAGGAGGGGTAAGAGCTCCAAGAAATGAGACAAAGTGGCAAATCCAACCCCAAACTCAAAATACCTCACGGGCACAGACAAAGTCTGTAACTACGGACCACATTCCTATTATTCTTTCGTATTGAGGCGCGGGCCAGTTTAAATGCTCCCGCGGGCCGTATGTTTGAAACCCCTGGTCTGGACGCAGACTTGTAACAGAGCAGTGTAATGTAAAGCGCTTGTCAGTGCGGTGTAGCGAGCAACGAGCAGACCCGCTCGATGAAAACGTGCTCAATTCGACTGTCGGTTTCTCCCCGAATCCCTTTGGTTGTTACATTACAGGTCAGTGCTGATGCAGGTGTTCGCGCCGAGCAGACTGATCCAGTAATCAGTGTGAATACTGTAGGAAAGACGTATTTTGCACCATTACCATTTTTGCAGTAAGTGTCAGAATATTCAACAACATTAGAAAACATTGGAATGCATTTTTTTGTAACGACCAAGACCCCTCATTAATGCCGATCCACCATCAGCCTTCCTTTCTCTAATTAATAAGTTCGTCTGCCAGTGTCTTTTCTGATTTGTTAAACTTTTTTTTTTCCAAATAGCAACATCCCAATAAAAGAAACGTTGTACCCGCAACTTGTAGGTCCGACATTTCAGTCATAAATGAGAAGAAACCGGAGCAGTGTCGTGACAAGCATTCAAAGTGAGCCTTCACCGCGCCTAATCAGGAACTTTGAGCTGCATGCACTTTGTAATGTAATGCTCGTCTCGAATATTACATTACAAAGCTCGGCTCAAGTCAGTCGCCGCCTTAAGCCACACCAATTCACTGCTCCCTACTTGCACTTCCCCAAATATTCAACATATACGGGTAATAGGTTGATCTAAACAACGTAAACTCTGTAACTATAAGGCTGGGAACTAACGTAAGAACATGTCCATGTTTGAAAATAATCCCAATCCCAAAGCTACGTGTTACACAGTTTTTTAAACAATTATGTATTCATACGCCCAACCAAATTGCTCAAATTATACTCTTGGTTGCTTTAACTAACTAAATTTATGTTAAATCCAGTGGCGTGATAATATAACGGCTTCGCATCCGACGGTAGGATGTGCGTTGTGCGTTTCTCACTCCGCAGTAGATGAATGGACGGAAATATGTGTCCCACCGCGCAGGCTGACCTAGCGTGGGCCATATCTCCCAAGTTATGAGCTCCAAGTTCAGGTTGGTTAGTGCATTTGGGGTAGGGTCCCTGACCCATTGAGGGAGGGGCTGGGTGGGCTATGTCTCCAACTATATATAAATTTTCACCCAGGATCTAGAAAAGTTGGTCAAATGATGGGAGAAGGGTTGGGGATAAAATACCTCATCTACCAAGGAGGTCAAAATGTTATAGTTCCTGGAGGGTTACAATACCGTCTTTGTACGAGGTCTGAAAGTGCATCGATATGCTTACCTTGGAATCCGGTTAATATAAAACGTATGTTTTTATTAAAAATATCGATAGACATTTTCTTAACATCCCAATATGGCTTCTTACTCTATTTATTGTCCTATAAATGAAATAATAAAAAACTAAATGAGATTCTTAGTTTGTTTATAGGACCAGTTTAACTACGATGGAATCAAACCAACATATTTAACGAAAATGATTGTAGTGGTGTAATTGTACCAGCATTCTCCTGGAGGGAGAATGATATATAATAACATTATTGAAGAAAGAATTTATTTCACCCAATCGGGAAGTGAATAACGGCCTATTTGCGTTTATAATACCAACTGTTTCAAATGATAATAAGCTGTGTGTAAGATATATTTCTAAAAATAAACGCCAGGCTTGGTTACAAAAGGATTGGGACTCAAATACAGTAGGGTGTACAAAGCTATTTTTCGCTAACTGTGCCCATCCTTAATGCAAATACAGGTAAATTTCCTCAAACTCCTCCCTTTCTCATCCCCGCAGCAGTAGTGTAAATATGCGGATAGCCTGGACCGGTAGTGAGACTGGGAGAACTTGGAGGTGTCGCATGGTTTTGTTACTGTTTACACTTATGTAGAGTTTAAAAAAATTGTCAAAAATAAGCAAGGCTCGGGGCGGTTCTTATAAATATATTGGAGAGGGGAATGTTTCCTACTTGTGATGGTTTATGGGGTAAGTCCCCTCAAGTTTTGATAATAAGATGTTTTTTTTACCATGACGTACCTTTTGATGTAATTAGTTTAAGTTTTTTTAAAAACATAATTGAGTTATATGTGCTATAAACATTATTAAACTTCAACAAGCTGAACCCCAATTTTGTTACGAATTGTTATACTTTGAAGCTTGAGAAAACTACTAGAACCACGTAGACTATTCATACGTCAGGTCATGTGATTTGCATCTGTCACGTTTGATAAATACATATTAAAAATACGAATAAATAAATTATATTATTAATTTTATTAATGCTGAGCCTAAAAACTATATTTGTATTTCCTAAAATATGTACTGTATATTCGTAAGAAAACTAAGATATACCACATCTAGATATAGAGCAAGATGTTTGTATTTCCTAAAATATGTACTGTATATTCGTAAGAAAACTAAGATATACCACATCTAGATATAGAGCAAGATATTTGTATTTCCTAAAATATGTACTGTATATTCGTAAGAAAACTAAGGTATACTAGCCTCTAAGTATAGAGCAGCAATATGCATACAAACACTTAACTGAATAGTATTGAACCACCAAAATAAAATACCAAAGCTACGACCCTACAGAGACCATTTGTTGAATTCGTGATGCTACTAAACTGTATTTGAGAAATACAAACACGATTACCGGCTCTCTATTTTATACCTCGACACCTGAGATAGAGTTCCTCACAAGTCTTCTTTTTATTTTATTTTTCCATTACTTTCCTGCATTTTCCACGCTAAAGGTAAAGTGTCTCTGATATGGATGATTTATTAGACTCTTTTGCAAGTGACATTTAGGGCTCTTGAAGTTGAATATAGATCGTCTTGTCACTTCACCCCCTATAACAGACTTTCAGTTTTTTTTTTAACTATCTCAAAGTTCCGAGGCAGGAAAACTCGCGCATAATTTATTATTCAAATAACACCAAACTGTTCACACGAGCATATCTATAATATATAACTACTTAGGCTTAACTCGCTCCAGGTCTCCTGTTGCTAGCCCTAAATCCATGACCTTGATTATTCAGTGTATATCATGAAATAATATATAATACATATACAGGGTGTATACCGCGAGACTCTAACATTTTAAACACATGTATACTGTTCAGTAGAGTGGAGTTTCTTGGTGGATATCTTGTATATATATTATATTTATATACATTTATTTTATAAATTTTGCGCTTATCTATACACGTTATACATACACCACATATATAATATAATATACAGGTATATATATATATACATACATATATATACTACGTACCCCCTAAATGTCTTCTTCGCATACCCCAGATTGAATACAACTGATTTAAGGCAAGCATATCCAGTCCACGCCACTGGTCGTATGGTTCAAGACGTCAGTAAATCTTTCTATAGATAGGACTGTACTCGTAAGTGAAATTGGACTGTATTCGTGAGTGACAGGGAGATTGGGGATTGAATCCCGGTTGGTTGTACTGGTGGTGTTTTTTTTTAAATTGTTACCTATCGTCTATTATTATTATTATTATTATTATTATTATTATTATTATTATTATTATTATTATTATTATTACCACCGCGTCTTACTACCCGTTCGGGTTATACGCACTTACGCTANGAGATGAAATGAAGGACCTACAGTTTAACGTGGAATCCGAACCACGGTGGAGGCCTGGCATTCCTCACATCCACAAGAGGTCTTGTCAGAGGTGAAGGAAGGGTTTGGTAATCAGATAAATCTTTGCCGGGACCGAGGATTGAACCACCTATCGTCTATTCACTCAAATGTAAGTACAGTTGCTCTAAGTCTTACTTTCCTCATCCCCCATTAGTTTAAATATGAAAATAGTCTGAATAGGCAGTAAGATTAGTCGTTAGTAAACATGATGATGATGATGACAGTAATAATTTAATGTTTGGATCACATCACTCAAAGCTCAGTTTGTGGAAATATTAGCCCGTACTAATGTATCGTTGTCCAGGGAACTTCAGAATGTACTAATCGTACATCCTTTCCGTGGAGGTTCTTTCCATGTTCCGATGAGATGAGAGTGATAGTGAGTATGAGAAGCCAATGAATATCTTAACCTAACTAAAGTATTAATGAACAGACCCTGGTGTCCATAGTAATTATTCCCATTTCGAGAAAAATTTCCCGGTACAGGCTGGGAATCGAGCCCAGGATCTTTATTTCAGCAGCCGGTTGCACTGACCATTATACAAGAGGCCGGTTAGTAAACTTACAGTAAATAACTAGCCCTCTATGGACACATTCACAACCAACACACGTTTGAAAGATTTAAAAAATATCGGTGCCAATGGTGGATTCAGGAGGAAAGGGGGGGGGGGAATTGGGTGATCGTCCCCCATCCCACACACTATTCCTCCCCCCACCACCCCCTCACCATAGGATCTTGAAAATAATCAAATATATTGAAATCAATACCTCATTGTTGTATACACTGCGTACGACCATCAATGACGGAAGAACGTCTACATGCTACATGCTACGTGCTTCTTGCTACATCATAATGTTCCGGTAGAAGTGGACAACCTTGTTAAACGTTTTGCAAACAACGGTAAGAGCTAACTCGATTGTGTTGTTTAAACATAAAATTTCGCACTAATTAATTAATGATAATCAAGTATTTGTATTAAAATACCTAATTTTCTATTACATTTTCATTTAGGTTTGGTGCTAAAACAATTGCCACGCGTGCGAGAAGGGAAAACCTCGTGACTCTTTGTTCTATAAAGTGCGTGTGTATATGTTTGTGATAGAGATGGGTGGCAGTTCGAATCCTTTGAGGGATTAGAGCAGAATAATATCAATATATTAAGTTATCTAGAATCCACATCTGAAGTCCTCAACCTGAAATAAGGATTTTACACAATTTCCAGATTCAGAATCCTGTAGTAAGAAAATTAAATGCCGTGTTTTCCTTAGTTAAATAAAATAACGACCCACTTTGGTGGCCGCATTGTCTAAGGTGCTACTTTCACATTAGACTATACTGCCGTAGACAGGGAGATCGGGGTTAAATCCCGGTCGAGTGAACTGGGGGAGATTTTCTCTAGATGGTTTTCCATTCCTCCTCACGCAAATGCAGATGAACTTCCTCTCTAACCCAAACGGGTAGTAAGATGCGGTGCTGATAAAATACATTTTGAAATAGGTACACAATCCTATCACCATAATTAAACTCCCTCAAATTGTGTCCTTTATGCTCTTCATGACGCAATTCTTCTAACATCTAAATATATATATAACCCGAGTCGGTGGCATGCGGACTAAACGTCAAACTTGTAAAGTCTGGTTTGCTAATGATGGATATGAGGCTCGGATATGCTGAGAGAGGTTTTATTCAGCGGTTCACCATTCTCCCTCCACGCTAAATGAGGGTACGTCTCCTCTAAATTTTAACTTGCTCCACCCTGCCTCATCTATGTAATTAAATGTGTACAGCCCGGACAAGCGGTGAGCAGAGGAGCAGAAAAAAGAATGAGCAAACATTAAATGTGAACTTAGAGAAAGTTAATTAATGTTTCTAGATTTCAAACTAATTGTTCTGCTTGTGGACTGCAGTATTCATACAAAGCAATACTAGTTACTTTTCCTTTTACTTATATATTTTGTATGATGACGCGTTTCTTTCAATAAAAACTTTCTCAAAATGTTGCATCTGAAGTGGTAGAGGTGCGTCCATCTGGTTTTTTTGTTGCTCTACTCGTCATAAAGGTTTCAAAATTAGAGGGTCTGGTGTTAAGATAGTTTCCTTTACAGCAATGGTTCTCAAATTTTGTTTAGGTTGTACCCTTTGGTCATAGTAGAATTTCGCCGAATGGCAGGCCAAATGCCAAATAATCAAAGAAGAACATTTCCCTCAGTCGTCTCGAAAATTCCCCTGCACGTTTTGTTATCTTATTAATTTTACAATTTTCCCTTGATAGCTGCTCACGTACCCCAGTTTGAGAACCACTCCTTTACACCATTCTTGTCGAATAAATCTTTGCCTTCACGCCACTAATGAATGAAATATTTACCTCTACTATAATCGATAATCCTGGCGATGAAATAGTTGCCTCCAAACCAATCCTGGTGATGAAATCGTTATCGAAATAAACATGTTATTACGTAATAACACTACCATTGAGCGGCCATGTTTGTCCGAAAGGGCATGTCTATATCCGTCGATTATCTAGAATATATAATTATTATAAAATGCTATAATATACACAAAACACTCAGTAATTACCACCAGAATTTATAGTTTGGCAAAATTATCTGTCCACCATACAACCGCATTGCTTTTCTAGTCCACTTTAAGCGACAGTATATTATTCGCATCGATGGACACGTGGTCTAAATGTAAAGCTCGCTTAGTCTGGTTTGCCAAAGAACAAAGAGTTTGGATTTCAAATCCCATTATGGTGTTTTAAGGGTATTTTTCTCCTAAATGATTTCTCAACCTACCACCACTCAAATGCGCATACATTCACTATACGATTCTACATTCCTCATTAGAGTAATTAACATAATTATATGCTTATAGCTCGAAAAGGTACTTAAACCAGGCGGAGAAAATAATGTTGACAGAATTGATTTGTTTTCTTTGATTGGAACGTTTGTAAGCTTGAACAATGCTTGAACAATGAAAACAAGTTGGTGAGTGGTTGACAGAAAATTCATAACAATCCTTACAAATAATATACAGTATTATTAATTAACTGTTTTGTTCACAGGTTTGAGCACTAACGAACGACTGTACATCTGAAAATAAAAGGTTGTTTGTTATAGTGAAGCAATTGTGTAGCTTTATAGCGTCTGCCAGAACGTGACATTTTAGTGTGAGCCCGCGCATTGTTAACAACTATGTTTTATTTCGTTTATGGAAGACTGAAAACAACTTCAATATCTGTGTCGGGGACCGCGCACACATGTTAAGGGGGGGGGGGGTATGAAATTAGTCCCCTTTTAACCAGGAATATACT